>PYAF01005619.1:1819248-1835812 GCA_007407185.1 Glycine tomentella
GAGAGAGAGAGAGCCAGTAACGTGAGTGAGTGCAGAACACAGCAGTGGTGAGGAAGAGTGTCTCTAGCATTTGGCTGTTGAGAGTGTCTCCGAGAGGTTGAAAGCAACTCTTGTTGAGGGTGTCCACCATTGTTGAGTGACTTCGGCGTGAAGCTGTTGAGTGTTTATAACCATTATTATTGAGAATAGTGGATTGTTTTGGACTAGGTCCCGTGGGTTTTCCTCTTAAAGGTTTTCTCTCATGTAAAGCTATTTTGTGTTGTTTTTCCTTTTCCTTTATCTCTCGTGCATCCTTCGTTGTTTGTTACACGTTTCCGCGCTATATTTACTATTTGATTGCTTGAGGGTCGAGTCCGATGACTTCCCAGTATTTATGGTTGGTTGAGGTATTACTCCCAACCGACAAGGAGCTTGAGGTGTCGATTCCACAACAAGTGGCACATGGCACACCACGTCCACATCTCTTTCGCTTTCAACTTTCAGCGGTCCATTGATGCCGGAAACCATACTTATCGTGATGGAGGCAAATTCCAAACTCTATTCTTCCTTATAATTTACAGTAATTTAAAATATAAACAAAAATGAGTCATGGGTGAATGATAGAGGCATAAAGAGAAAATTTAAATTATAAGAAAATTTTATAAATTAAATTAAAGATTTTAAGATGCCATTTGTTTTGAATAGTCTACTTCACTTACTACATCTCTGGTCTAAGATATCATGCTGTGCCTTTTTTGTAGATTTCGTTTTCAAGTTGGAATGTAACTCAAGAACCGACAGACTGGTCAACAAAAGTCTGTGCCTTACTGCTTGGAGAGTTGCTGGGCAACTAGTGTTTATGCTTCAACGGTGAAGATAATGAGAATTGATTTTAATAAAAAAAATTAATTTTGCTGAATAACTATATGCCATTTAATTACATACACATGTGATTTTAAAATAGTAACAGGTATCATCCCTCGATTGGTAACAACCCCACGCCATTATCCCTCGATTCTTCCTTCTAACAAGTTAATACTTTCCTTCAATAATTATGTTCTTCCCTCACGCCACGCGTAAGATTTCTTTTCGATCATATTATTTATTTACAGAAATAAATTAAGACAAACAAAGCAATGGGACATAGCTTGGTGATGTTTACATATACCTGTGATCTGCCAAACAGCAATGGGACCTAGCTTCGTAAATTACAAACAGCAATGGGATCGTAGAAAGTTTTTAAAAATTAAATAGGTATAAATCTTAACTAAAATCAACCACGATACAAGATAGATGGAATGAATTACTCATCTTAATAATTGAAAATGAACTACTGAAATTGGGATAAATGATTTTGGCAACTCAAAATTAATATAATGATCGATAATAAGTTATAGTACATTATATCATTCTCAAAAAAAAAAAAAAAAAATTGCCTTAGGTAGCAAACAAAGACAAATGATGGGAGATGATACATGTGCATGTAAGCGCTTACTTCATTAAGAACATTATTGAAATGATGATTATGAGACATAAAAAGTAACTGGAATGGGAACACAACATTGTATATGATGATTATCTTAATTAAGAAAGGAGTTTAGATGCAACCCCGATCCTTGCAAGTGGAACACAGACAAGACTATGTGCCCTTGGAACAGTGAGGCCAGCTCTCTCTTCCATGCTAACTTTGGCGTCATCACCCTTCAATATCTGTCCTTGTGGGCCCAGCACTTGCAAGTCGAAGCATTGGATAAGAGATGCAAGAAGTGTTGCCATTCCTGAAGTAGCCAAATTGACTCCAGGGCACATTCTCCTCCCAGACCCAAATGGGAGAAGTTGAAAATGTTGTCCCCTTAGATCAAGAGGCCCTGCTTCCCCTTCAGCCCCTGTTTCTAGGAACCTCTCTGGACGGAACTCCATTGGTCTGTCCCAGTATTTGGGGTCTCTTCCTACTTGCCAGACATTGAAAAGAATCAATGCTCCCTCTGGGATCACATACCCATCAATCTCACACTCTTCTGTGCACTTTCTTTTTACCACTGGGAGTGGTGGGTGCATGCGGAATGTCTCCTTCACTATTGCTCTAATGTAAGGAAGGTTTTGAGTGTCAACTTCGTCAACAAGTCTGTCTTTGCCCACAACACTGTATACCTCCTCACGAGCCTTTTTCAAAACCCTAGGATTGTTGATCAGTTCTGCCAATGCCCACTCTGTTGCCACCGCTGTGGAGTCTGTTCCTGCCGAGAAAAAGTCCTGCACATACACAAAATTAATTAAGAATGTGTACCGTTAATTAATTGCCACTTGAGAAGATAAACATACATATAATAATCTCAATTCTCTTACCATATATGCTCATTATTTAATACTAAGTAGTATGAAATGAAGCGCGAAGACGAATGAATGAATCAAAATAATTACGCAGGAGGGAATAAGGAAACTTACGACAACAAGACCCTTGATGTGCTCCTTGGTGATTTTGATCTCCATGGTCTCATCCTCAGCGAATTGAAGCAAAGTGTCAAGGAAAACCCCACTGACCTCACCCTCAACAACTTCTCCGTTCTTTCTCCTCCTCACGATCTCGCGGCGCTTCTTGATGACCCTCTCAACGACAGGGTCGAACTTGTTCAAGATGTCATCGATCCTCTTCTCATACTTTCCAACCTTGAGATACTTCAAGGGCCAGATGAAGTCAGTGAGGCTGTATTCGCCGAAGATCTTGAGAACCTCGCGAGCGATGTCTCTGATCTCCTCAGCCTCGCCGAGCATCATCATGGAGATGGTGCTGTTGGTCCATTTCAGAAGCTCCTCGGTGACGTCAAGGGGCTTCTGTGCCTCTGCGCTTTGGGCCATAACCCTAAGGAACTTGCGGATCTGTTGGGTCCTCAAAGGCCTCAACTTGTTTACGGTGGTGGCGTTGAGAAGGTCGTTCATGATGAGCTTCCTCACGAACTTCCAGTAAGGTCCGAAGGGAACCATGGCCACTGAGCTATCATAAGTCAGGCGTCTTATGGCTGAGGTTTGGAACCTTGTGTTGAAGGAAGTTGCCTCGTGCGTTTGGAGGAAGAGCTTGAACAATTCTGGTGTGGAGGCAACAACGGTTGGCATGGAGCCAAAGTAGAGAGAGAATAAGGGACCATGTTTTTTGGAGAGGTCGATGAGTGCGTGGTGGAGAATTTTGTCTTTTAAGAGATGAAGGTGTCCTATGAAGGGAAGACGAGGCTTTGGGCTTGGTGGGTTTGGGAGATGGCGAAGTGCCTTTGATTTTGCAGTTGGTGTGGGACGCAAGTGCAGAAACAGAGCCAACACCAATAAACCAAGTGCAACTTCAAGCAACATCGTGTTCGTGTCGTGCTCAAACCTAGCTCAGTGCAAGAAGCCTTGCTTTGTTTGATCTTCGCTTTTGTGACCCTCCTAATTTTACAAGCTCTTGCCCTGAGGAAACAACCTTCAAAGCCTCCAATTTATAACCATCTACGAGGCTCATAAAAGACGAAGAATTCATTCAACACTTCTAATATATTTTATCTTTAAGTAAACGTAATGAGGAACGAAAATATATTATAAATGAGAAATGACGTGGAAAAAAATGAATCAAGACTTCCATATTCTACTTAACAAAATGGTGGAACTAAAGACAAAACTCAAAAGTACTGTAGTTGTTTGTTTTTTCAGTTAAAAAAATAAATAAAAGATTTTGAGATGACGATTGTTTTGAATATTCTTCTGCACCTACTACGCACACTTAGTTTGGTACATCTACTACACTCTGGTCTAAGATCACCGGCGCCTTTTCTTTTCTTCCATTTTCAATTTGGAATGCCACTCGTGACACAGCCTCGGTCAGTTAATGAAACGTTGTTGCGTCTTCACCGCTGCCATATCATTTTTTTTTTTAATGATATTATGTTTTTAATCAACTCACTAAATTGAAAGTATGAATATTTTATATAAAGCCCTAACTCAAACCTCACTGTCACTGTAATAAAAAAAAATATTTTGTTTGAATCAAACTTCAAACGGCGTGTGGTTATAGTCATTTGATCGATGTGCATATCTTTTAAGATCTTTTTAGTAATGACATCCATGTATAAATATTATATTACATAACAGTATTGTTTTAGATAACAACAAATATTTTTTGGTTACATGGATAATAAAAAAATAAAACACATAACCTAAAAACATACTAAATATTTAATAATTTCAACATGTAAATATTATTTTGAAATAAAGATTCTTTACAGGATAAATAACAGCAAGTAGTAGTAGTAGTACTATTTGAAGGAGCACGTGCAAGTTCAAAGTTGAACACCGCAATTTAGTCAACTGAGGGTTTTTAAGATTCTATAGAAAATAGTACAGAAAAAGAGTTTGTCATTATTTATTATTTTATTATTTCGTAGAGCAGCCGGTTCCTGAACTCATTGGCCGTCTATGTTGAACATATTAAAAAAGTAGCATATAAAAATCAATGAAAGTGATGTAATAATAAAATCAATAGAAGATGGAGGGTAGCTGGAGGTTTTGCCCTTCTACTTCGTCGGTTTTCCCTATTTGCAGTAGAAATAGCACACCCAACTTTTAGACCAACATTTGGATATTCTAAATTCTCCTACTATTTCTTTTAATTATTGATTAAGAAATCATACTTAAGAAATTATTCAATAAAATAAACTAATAATATATAAAAAAATTATTAATACTTGTAATAAATTCATCACTGTATGAAAGTCTTTATTAATTAACGATAAATTCATCCTGATAAATTTGTTTATAATCCTCGCAATCATTTTAATGTTTATATTTATATAAAAAAACGAAATAGCATTATATTTTTTATTATTTATTAATATAAATAATAAGATGTTAAACGAATTTATTAAATGGCGTATTATCATTTAGACAAAAGATATTAATTTATATTACCAGAGTTAAATAATTTTACATAGATATTGAATAAGATTTTTTTTTCTTCTCTCATGTATCCTTCTTAAAAATAAAAGCGGAAATTAAATTAAATTAAATTAAATTGTTTTATCTAATTAAATTAATATAATGTAGTAATAAGTTAAATTTCATTAAGTACATCTATATAAAAATATTTTACATAAATTAAACCACTTAAACATTGTTTTTGTACAAAGGGGAAATGCATTTGCCAGTGGGCAATTCTCAAAATAAACTTCCCCAGTTCACACCAATTATTATCAGGTGTGTGAATTTCGAATAAACCCCATTGAAATAATTTTAACTTAAATGTGAAAGGTGTAAAATTTATATGTATAATGACTGAATGATAATAAAAAAAAAGTGTAATGACTGATCAGTAATGTTTGAGATGAGAGCATGATTTATTTCCAGTCTGAGTTACTGTTCACGATTTCGATATCAAATTTAATGATTTAACGCTAACAACACAAAAAGAAGGGTGGAAATGTCTTTTTGCAAACTCCATTTATCTGTTGGCATGCGTTCAGGGAGAGAAAAAGCATTCAAAATTGCAAGAGTGAGAATCTAGGGTTTTGGTATGGATGGAGCTGAATCAGCGAAAGCTTGTTGGATGGCAGGTTCAGAACGCAGTATTAGTAGGTTTTGGCACTGCGAATTCCACGTTTTCCTCAGCTTTAGAGGAGAAGACACCAGGCTCGGTTTCGTTGGAAATCTCTACAAAGCTCTGAAGGAAAAGGGGTTCCATACCTTCTTTCGCGAGAAGCTTGTGAGAGGAGAAGAAATCGCAGCATCACTACCTGTGGTGGAAAAAGCAATTCAACATTCAAGAGTTCTCATCATAGTGTTCTCTCAGAACTACGCTTCTCCATATCCTTCGGTTCTCCCAGGTAAATCTTTTGATATAGTGTTTAATTTTTATGAATAAAATAAATATGATGACAAAATTATAAATAATCTAAAAGGTACCTGAAATAATTATGAAAGAATTAAAATTTTAATTTATTTGTATTTCATTTTTTATAATCATTTTATATTATATTTTTTTGTTTCTTATCTTTTTTTTTTTCTTTTCACCCTCACCTTTCCTCAACATGTAGGGAGTGTTTATAGATTTGGATAATTTATAAATTCGAACTTATCTAATCTAATCCAAACAAATTAATTCAAATGTTAAGGTGTTTTAAATTGAATCTAGACTCATTCAAATTATATGTTTTTTTATTCAAGGAAATTGTTTTTACACTTTTTCTAACACACATTATTATTTATTGATTAATTTTTTTTAAAACTGCATATGGCCGTCCAAGAGCGCCAAGATTCATTTAGTGTCCCTAGACTCGGTTCTGCAACCTGAATTGCAAAACACACACACACACACACACACACACACATATATATATATATAACTATCCACATCATAGAAAACATTAACTCAACAGTACAACAAAGTTCTAAAGCAAATTGAAGAGAAAAAAAATGTTTTTCTCTAGCAATGGCACCAAAGAGAGCGAACTCTATCACGCTCAAATCCATTTGTACAAACACTTATACAACTTTTTGAGTTCCATGGCTCTCAAGTCCACTGTGGAATTAAGCATAACAGACGTAATCCACAGCCACTGAAAACCCATGACTATTTCCGAGTTATCCTCAGCTCTCAAATTGCACCCTTCAAAAGTGAGTGTCCTCCAACGATTTCTCCGCCTTTTAACACACAATGGGTTCTTTGCAAAAACAACATTGCCGTCAAAGAACGGTGTAGAAGGAGGAGAAGAAACGGCATATGCTCTTACTCCTCCTTCCAAGCTTCTAATAAGAAGCAAGTCAACATGTTTGGCGCCTATGGCCGAGGTAGTTCTTCAATCGTGCTCCATTGACATGTGGCATTCCTCGAAGAAATGGTTCAGTGCGGATAAGGAACTGTCACTGTATGAGAGTGCAACTGGGGAGAGTTTTTGGGACTTTCTCAGCAAAACCACTGAATCTGAAAGACTTGACTTGTTTCAAGATGCCATGGCTGCAAATTCTAATATGTTCAAACTTGCACTCAAGGAATGCAAGCATGTGTTTGAGGGATTGGGTTCTCTTGTTGATGTGGGAGGTGGGACTGGTGGTGTCACAAGGCTCATCACTGAAGCCTTCCCTCACATGAAATGCACCGTCTTTGATCAAGCACAGGTTGTGGCTAACTTGGCCGGAAACGAAAATCTGAACTTTATTGGTGGTGATATGTTCAGGTCAATTCCCTCTGCTGATGCAGTTTTACTCAAGGTATGCTTTAATTTAATTTTATTTCTAGTTTGAGGAATTATGATATAATTAAAATATGATGTGACAATAATTTCAGACATAACTTCAATGTTTTGAGCTTATCGCAACCACCACGTTAGGATCGCAATTGTGTATATATCAGTCATTTTATCGGTGATTTTCTATCATGTCAAGAATCACAATAAAATTCCAACTGCGATTATAATTTAAAATCTCAGAAATAAATATAATTAATTTGGTTTCAATTTTTATACAATTTTTTACTTAGAGTAAATTTTTTATCATTTATAATAATCATCTGACTCGAACATCTTTATTATGTCTAAATCAAGAAAAAGTTAATTATTATATTAAGAAATTATTTGTTTTAGTCCCGAATATATATATATATATATATATTTGTTTGTTTTACTCGTTACATATAATCTTTTAATTTATTTTAGTCCCTTTATATAATTTTAAATGACATTAAAAAAATATGTATAAAGACTAAAATGAGCAGCTTGGCGAAGGAAATACTAAAATATAAAATTTATGCAGGTATACTAAATGAGTAGTTAAATTCTTAACCTTTGTGTACAAGTATTAATAAAGATGGATAATGAATTGGTTCAAATATATTACTTATTGCTGGAATTTCAATCGTTTGGTAGTGGGTTTTGCATGATTGGAATGATGAGCTCTCCGTGAAGATATTGAATTATTTCAGGAAAAGGGAAAGAAGGAAAGGTGATAATCATAGACATAGTAATTGATGAAACAAGTGATGATCGCGAATTGAATGAGTTGAAATTGAATTATGACTTGATGATGCTTACTCTGCTTAACGGAAAAGAGAGAGAAAAGAAAGAGTGGGAAAAAATCATATATGAGGCAGGCTTCATTAATTACAAGATTACTCCTATATATGACTTCAAATCTCTCATCGAAGTTTATCCTTAATTTGTTAGAAGATACTGTAATCAATGTGTGCTCTGATTTCACTATGCATTTTCCTGTATTTTATTTTGCTTGATGTTTAATGTTTTGAAAAGTAAAATGCAGTTAATATTTTAAATTTTCAAAAATTATGTAATTTCTCAATAATATTTTTGACTTTATATTAATTAAATTATCTTAATTTTAATTTTTTTTACTTAACAATAAATTATTTAAACTAAAAATAAAAAATATTTTGCATAGATATCATTGTTCCCAAGTGGGAAAAATATTCGGCTTCCCTCTGCTTGAAGGAATGAAATTATGTAATTTCTTAAAAAAGATTGTCCTATATAATTAAATTCTCTTAAAGTTATAGCTTTTATTTTTTTTTACTTAACAAATAGTTACTTTTCTAAGGAACTCAACAACTAATTATTAAAAATATAATAAAAAGTACTTTGCATAGATATCATTGTTCTCAAGTGGGAAAAATATTCGGCTTCCCTCTTTACAAAGGGAATAAATAAATCAATCAAATTACGGGACGTCTCATAAAGTGCTTCCTTAAGAGTTAAACTTTCATTTGTCCATATTTTGAGAAAGAGTGTATCTTGTTTTTCATTCCCATACACAATACACATGGCATTCTATTTTATTTCAAAATTGAATTAATTTTATAAGTTTAAAAAAGACCTAAAGTTAGGGATTTCTCAATAAGTAATGTTGCTCTAATACCTAACCAAAGGGTAACTACAGTACCAATCAAAAAGATGGTGGTTGCTACTGGGCAGTGAAATGGGTTTTGGAATTTATTAACATTCTCCAAAAAGGGTACTTTGTTAAAATATTATCCTTGTCTTTGTTTATGTTTTGGATTGGAACAAATTACTATAATTCGTCCTTGACGCGAACTGATGTATATTCGAATCCTAGGAGCTAGTAATCGGCGATATACTTATATTAATGACATTGTTGTTGCTATAATCAAACAAGCAATACCAAATACGAATTTAGAAAGATCAGATCGTAATTGCTAAGAAAGTCAAATCTTAATTGTAAGGTTTGAAAACGATGTTATAAAGAAATACAAAAATAAAAATAGCTTACCTAATGAGAGTGAGTGTGATCACACACTATTTACAACATTTTGTCATTTCGCATCACAAATATTTCAATAGGAACTCTACTGGATTATATTTAAAATATATATATATATATATATATATATATATAATACTCCACAATTGTTGCTATTTATCAAAATTTTACTTGTTTATTTGAAATTTTGAATATGTTCTAATATATTTTAAAGTATTTCAAATCAGGCGTTGTATTAAGAGGTTTACTTTGAGTAGAAATCAGAATGAGTTATTATAAATTCTTTAATTTTATTATATATATATATATATTATTGTTAATGTAAAAAATAGTGCTTGACTTAAAAATGAGATACCATTACGAAAGAAAAGGACAGCCCGTGGGTTTTTTTGAAAGAAAAACCTGTGGCTGATCCTAAATCAGTAAATCCTAATGATTGATAACAGGCATATTTGATTAATTAATTAATTATCTTAATAAAATATACTTATTGATATTTATATTTTTATATTATATAATAATTAATTATATTTATATTTTATCAAAGCTTTAAATATGAATGAACAGATTAGGAAAATGCTGTAATAAAATGAAACTGTAGTAGACAACGATTACAACAGATTCTAATAATAAATTGTATGTACTTAAAATGTATTTAAATAAAAATAAAAATAAATGTATGTTATGGCTGGAGTCAATTCAGTGCATCTGGGCAACTTCAAATATTCGTCACGACTGGGGCAAGGTGCATTTTTTAGAAAATAAAGTATTGATATCCACCAACTCTCATCTCAAACATTATTGATCAGTCATTACACTTTTTTTATTATCATTCAGTCATTATACATATAAATTTGACAGCTTTCACATTTAAAAGTTAATTTTTTTTTTAATGGGGTTGATTCGAAATTCACACACTCCTGATAATAACTGGTGTGCACTGGGAAAGTTTATTTTGAGAATTGCCCAAAGGCAAATGCATTTCCCCTTTGTACAAAAACAATGTGTAAGTGGTTTAATACGTGTATTTTTTTTTATATAGATGTACTTAATGAAATTTAACTTATTACTGCATTATATTAATATAATTCGATAAAATAATTAAATTTTATTTAATTTTCGCTGTTATTTTTGAAGAAGGATACATGAGAGAAGAAAAAAATCTTATTTAATGTCTATATAAAATTATTTAACACTGGTAATATATATATATATATTAATATCTTTTACTCTAAATGATGATACGCCATTTAATAAATTCTTTTAACATCTTATTATTTATTAATATAAATAATAAAAAAATATAATTCTATTTCGTTTTTTTATATAAATATAAACTTTAAAGTGATTGCGAGGATTATAAACTAATTTATCAGGACGAATTTATCGTTAATTAATAAAGACTTTCATACAGTTATGAATTTATTACAAGTATTAATAATTTTTATATTTTTTTAGTTTATTTCATTGAATAATTTCTTAAGTATGATTTCTTAATCAATAATTAAAGAATAGTAGGAGAATTTAGAATATCCAAATGATAAAAATCTACAAGTTGGGTGGAGATTCATGAAAGATTCTACCGTGTGAAAGAGAAATAACTTTCGCGTGCGTAAGATTTTTAATTCGTCAGATATGCTAGTTTTTAAATAAATGGTTGGGATTATTTTTCATTTTTCTTTTTTATCTTCTTTTTTATCCTTTGTATTTTCCAATTTAGCCTCATCCCTATCCCTTCTCTCCTATCGAAAACTGCAAAATTACAACGATGACTCCTCTGAAAGCAACCTATGGGTGCCAAAGTTTCTTCATCACCCTAAATAAATAAATAAAATAAAATCAGCTAACCGACAACAGCAAACACCCTTTATCCCCTCTTCATTCCCAATCAAATCCTATGAAACTCCCAAAAAAAAACAACAGCAAACACCCTTCATCCCCTCTTCATTCCCAATCAAATTCTATGAAACTCCCAAAAAAACAACAGCAACCACCCTTCATCCCCTCTTCATTCCCAATCAAATCCTATGAAACTCCCAAAAAAATTTTGCAGAAGGATAGATCTATATCAATTTCAAAAAACAAGCAATAATTATGGTCAAAGAACACCCAGATGCACCGGTAATATATATACAATATTATATCACAAATATTTTGTTTGAAGAAGGATACATATTTTAATTTGTTAATTTTATATTAAAAATATTATTTTTTAACATAAATTAAAAAAATAAACATAATTTTTTTATAAAATAAAAAAATTAATAAAACAGAATTTAAATTAAAAAGAAAAGTCATAAATTAACTTATGACTTTCAAAAAGAAAATTAAAAAAAAAGTAATAGTTGTTCCATAGCCTACAATTTTAATATAAAATTAAGAAAAGAGACCAGGTCGTTATTGTCGGCTCTGTTATGAAATAAAGCGGCAGACTCATCTTACAAGTGTTTTCTAAAAATCATAAATTTAAACATGATTTTACGTTATGACTTATAAGTAGTAAATTAAAAAAAATTACACCAAAATCATATAATACTTATGACTTTAACGAAAAAAATAAAATGTAAAAAAAATCATAAACAATATTACAACTTTAATTTCAGAAATTATAAAGTGAAATTTTAGAAATTGTAATATTTTTTACAACTTATCCACTTACCCATTTTTGATAGATTTTTTTTAAAAGAATCTCCAAACAGTAATAAAAAAATCATATACCCTGAATAGTAAATTTGCCGAAAACCGAAGTAGATGGGGAAAGCCTCCACCTAGTCACCTACCCTCCATCTTCCATAAATTTTACTATTACATCACTTTCATTGATATATATATATATATATATATATATATAATAATAATAATAATAATAATAATAATAATAATTTTTTAATATGTTCAAGATAGACTGCCAGTGAGTTCAGGAAACCGACTGCTCTACGAAATAATAAAATAATAAATAATGACAAACTCTTTTTCTGTACTATTTTTTATAGAATATTAAAAACCTCGGTTGACTAAATTTCGGTGTTCAATTTTGAACTTGCACGTGCTCCTTCAAATAGTAGTAGTACTACTGCTTACTATTATTTATTGAAAATAGAATAATCATCCTGTAAAGAATCTTTATTTCAAAATAATATTTACATGTTGAAATTATTAAATATTTAGTATGTTTTTAGGTTATGTGTTTTATTTTTTTATTATCCATGTAACCAAAAAATATTTGTTGTTATCTAAAACAATACTGTTATGTAATATAATATTTATACATGGATGTCATTACTAAAAAGATCTTAAAAGATATGCACATCGATCAAATGACTATAACCACACGCCGTTTGAAGTTTGATTCAAACAAAATATTTTTTTTTATTACAGTGACAGTGAGGTTTGAGTTAGGGCTTTATATAAAATATTCATACTTTCAATTTAGTGAGTTGATTAAAAACATAATATCATTAAAAAAAAAAATGATATGGCAGCGGTGAAGACGCAACAACGTTTCATTAACTGACCGAGGCTGTGTCACGAGTGGCATTCCAAATTGAAAATGGAAGAAAAGAAAAGGCGCCGGTGATCTTAGACCAGAGTGTAGTAGATGTACCAAACTAAGTGTGCGTAGTAGGTGCAGAAGAATATTCAAAACAATCGTCATCTCAAAATCTTTTATTTATTTTTTTAACTGAAAAAACAAACAACTACAGTACTTTTGAGTTTTGTCTTTAGTTCCACCATTTTGTTAAGTAGAATATGGAAGTCTTGATTCATTTTTTTCCACGTCATTTCTCATTTATAATATATTTTCGTTCCTCATTACGTTTACTTAAAGATAAAATATATTAGAAGTGTTGAATGAATTCTTCGTCTTTTATGAGCCTCGTAGATGGTTATAAATTGGAGGCTTTGAAGGTTGTTTCCTCAGGGCAAGAGCTTGTAAAATTAGGAGGGTCACAAAAGCGAAGATCAAACAAAGCAAGGCTTCTTGCACTGAGCTAGGTTTGAGCACGACACGAACACGATGTTGCTTGAAGTTGCACTTGGTTTATTGGTGTTGGCTCTGTTTCTGCACTTGCGTCCCACACCAACTGCAAAATCAAAGGCACTTCGCCATCTCCCAAACCCACCAAGCCCAAAGCCTCGTCTTCCCTTCATAGGACACCTTCATCTCTTAAAAGACAAAATTCTCCACCACGCACTCATCGACCTCTCCAAAAAACATGGTCCCTTATTCTCTCTCTACTTTGGCTCCATGCCAACCGTTGTTGCCTCCACACCAGAATTGTTCAAGCTCTTCCTCCAAACGCACGAGGCAACTTCCTTCAACACAAGGTTCCAAACCTCAGCCATAAGACGCCTGACTTATGATAGCTCAGTGGCCATGGTTCCCTTCGGACCTTACTGGAAGTTCGTGAGGAAGCTCATCATGAACGACCTTCTCAACGCCACCACCGTAAACAAGTTGAGGCCTTTGAGGACCCAACAGATCCGCAAGTTCCTTAGGGTTATGGCCCAAAGCGCAGAGGCACAGAAGCCCCTTGACGTCACCGAGGAGCTTCTGAAATGGACCAACAGCACCATCTCCATGATGATGCTCGGCGAGGCTGAGGAGATCAGAGACATCGCTCGCGAGGTTCTCAAGATCTTCGGCGAATACAGCCTCACTGACTTCATCTGGCCCTTGAAGTATCTCAAGGTTGGAAAGTATGAGAAGAGGATCGATGACATCTTGAACAAGTTCGACCCTGTCGTTGAGAGGGTCATCAAGAAGCGCCGCGAGATCGTGAGGAGGAGAAAGAACGGAGAAGTTGTTGAGGGTGAGGTCAGTGGGGTTTTCCTTGACACTTTGCTTCAATTCGCTGAGGATGAGACCATGGAGATCAAAATCACCAAGGAGCACATCAAGGGTCTTGTTGTCGTAAGTTTCCTTATTCCCTCCTGCGTAATTATTTTGATTCATTCATTCGTCTTCGCGCTTCATTTCATACTACTTAGTATTAAATAATGAGCATATATGGTAAGAGAATTGAGATTATTATATGTATGTTTATCTTCTCAAGTGGCAATTAATTAACGGTACACATTCTTAATTAATTTTGTGTATGTGCAGGACTTTTTCTCGGCAGGAACAGACTCCACAGCGGTGGCAACAGAGTGGGCATTGGCAGAACTGATCAACAATCCTAGGGTTTTGAAAAAGGCTCGTGAGGAGGTATACAGTGTTGTGGGCAAAGACAGACTTGTTGACGAAGTTGACACTCAAAACCTTCCTTACATTAGAGCAATAGTGAAGGAGACATTCCGCATGCACCCACCACTCCCAGTGGTAAAAAGAAAGTGCACAGAAGAGTGTGAGATTGATGGGTATGTGATCCCAGAGGGAGCATTGATTCTTTTCAATGTCTGGCAAGTAGGAAGAGACCCCAAATACTGGGACAGACCAATGGAGTTCCGTCCAGAGAGGTTCCTAGAAACAGGGGCTGAAGGGGAAGCAGGGCCTCTTGATCTAAGGGGACAACATTTTCAACTTCTCCCATTTGGGTCTGGGAGGAGAATGTGCCCTGGAGTCAATTTGGCTACTTCAGGAATGGCAACACTTCTTGCATCTCTTATCCAATGCTTCGACTTGCAAGTGCTGGGCCCACAAGGACAGATATTGAAGGGTGATGACGCCAAAGTTAGCATGGAAGAGAGAGCTGGCCTCACTGTTCCAAGGGCACATAGTCTTGTCTGTGTTCCACTTGCAAGGATCGGGGTTGCATCTAAACTCCTTTCTTAATTAAGATAATCATCATATACAATGTTGTGTTCCCATTCCAGTTACTTTTTATGTCTCATAATCATCATTTCAATAATGTTCTTAATGAAGTAAGCGCTTACATGCACATGTATCATCTCCCATCATTTGTCTTTGTTTGCTACCTAAGGCAATTTTTTTTTTTTTTTTTTGAGAATGATATAATGTACTATAACTTATTATCGATCATTATATTAATTTTGAGTTGCCAAAATCATTTATCCCAATTTCAGTAGTTCATTTTCAATTATTAAGATGAGTAATTCATTCCATCTATCTTGTATCGTGGTTGATTTTAGTTAAGATTTATACCTATTTAATTTTTAAAAACTTTCTACGATCCCATTGCTGTTTGTAATTTACGAAGCTAGGTCCCATTGCTGTTTGGCAGATCACAGGTATATGTAAACATCACCAAGCTATGTCCCATTGCTTTGTTTGTCTTAATTTATTTCTGTAAATAAATAATATGATCGAAAAGAAATCTTACGCGTGGCGTGAGGGAAGAACATAATTATTGAAGGAAAGTATTAACTTGTTAGAAGGAAGAATCGAGGGATAATGGCGTGGGGTTGTTACCAATCGAGGGATGATACCTGTTACTATTTTAAAATCACATGTGTATGTAATTAAATGGCATATAGTTATTCAGCAAAATTAATTTTTTTTATTAAAATCAATTCTCATTATCTTCACCGTTGAAGCATAAACACTAGTTGCCCAGCAACTCTCCAAGCAGTAAGGCACAGACTTTTGTTGACCAGTCTGTCGGTTCTTGAGTTACATTCCAACTTGAAAACGAAATCTACAAAAAAGGCACAGCATGATATCTTAGACCAGAGATGTAGTAAGTGAAGTAGACTATTCAAAACAAATGGCATCTTAAAATCTTTAATTTAATTTATAAAATTTTCTTATAATTTAAATTTTCTCTTTATGCCTCTATCATTCACCCATGACTCATTTTTGTTTATATTTTAAATTACTGTAAATTATAAGGAAGAATAGAGTTTGGAATTTGCCTCCATCACGATAAGTATGGTTTCCGGCATCAATGGACCGCTGAAAGTTGAAAGCGAAAGAGATGTGGACGTGGTGTGCCATGTGCCACTTGTTGTGGAATCGACACCTC
The DNA here is from genome assembly GCA_007407185.1 of Glycine tomentella. Classification (NCBI taxonomy): domain Eukaryota; kingdom Viridiplantae; phylum Streptophyta; class Magnoliopsida; order Fabales; family Fabaceae; genus Glycine; species Glycine tomentella. The sequence goes on from PYAF01005619.1 coordinate 1,835,400, forward strand.
AAGCTCCTTGTCGGTTGGGAGTAATACCTCAACCAACCATAAATACTGGGAAGTCATCGGACTCGACCCTCAAGCAATCAAATAGTAAATATAGCGCGGAAACGTGTAACAAACAACGAAGGATGCACGAGAGATAAAGGAAAAGGAAAAACAACACAAAATAGCTTTACATGAGAGAAAACCTTTAAGAGGAAAACCCACGGGACCTAGTCCAAAACAATCCACTATTCTCAATAATAATGGTTATAAACACTCAACAGCTTCACGCCGAAGTCACTCAACAATGGTGGACACCCTCAACAAGAGTTGCTTTCAACCTCTCGGAGACACTCTCAACAGCCAAATGCTAGAGACACTCTTCCTCACCACTGCTGTGTTCTGCACTCACTCACGTTACTGGCTCTCTCTCTCTC
>PYAF01005620.1:1909-12262 GCA_007407185.1 Glycine tomentella
TCAAATTAAAGGGTTAGATTGCTAGTTATCTAGTATTTACAACTATAGGAGAGATCTATCTTATGTAAACTTCAAGTCAAAATAATCAGTCAATTGAAGGAGGTAATACTCATAAGGGATTGTGTCTGACCGCAATTAATTCTCATTGGTAATCTTTCAAGTTTAAATTTACTGTTTTGTTTAAATTTTCGTTTTCAATAAACACAATCATTCGACAACTTCTGTGTAATTTTCTGTTTTCTGTTTCAATCACAATTGTTTTAATTACTGCAAAATCATTCCAATCCCTGTGGAGACGATAACTCACTTACCTACTTTATTACTTGTTAACGATCGGTGCACTTGTCGTATATTCATTCACATAAATCCCACAACATCAATCTTGTTGTTGTTGTTGTTGTTGTTGTTGTTGTTGTTGTTGTTGTTGTTGTTGTTCTTGCTGGCTTTAGTGAACCTCTTGTTCTTATTTTTCCTTAGGAACTTGTTGAACTTTCTGACAACTAAGTTCATGTTGTCTTCTTCAACCTTATCACTTTTTCCTCTTCTTTTTCAGCTTTTGAAGTTGCAGCTTTCAAGGCAGTGCTTTTGTTTTTCTTTTCTGCATCTTCAATATGTGTTAGTTGAGACATTTCAAGCTCATATTCAAGTAGCTTACCAAACAATGCAACCATGGACATCTTTGATAGATCCTTAGATTCCTTGATTGCTGTCACCTTTGGTTGCCAAGGCCTTGTTAGACACTTCAAGATCTTTATGTTTCATTCTTCTGTGTCAAAGATCTTCCCAAGACCCAATAGATGGTTAACAATATGAGTGAATCTGGTCTGCAATTGAGAAATGCTCTCATTGGTGTTCATGTTGAACATCTCATACTCATGGATCAAAGCATGCTTCCTCGATCTCCTAACTTCTTCAATTCCTTCATGAGTAATTTCCAGCATCTCCCACATTTCTTTTGCACTCTTACATCTTACTGTCCTGAAAAATTCATCAGAGGAAAAGTGCAGAGGTGATCATATTTTTGGCTTTGAAATCATATTGTGCATCCTTTTATTCAGTTTCAGTTATCTCATCCCATTCTTTGGGAATCAATTCATTGGCAACAATTTTCTTTGGAATGAAAGGACCGTTTTCTATAGCATTCCAAGCTCCTGGGTCATTTGATTGAATAAAGATTTTCATTCTATTTTTCCAAAAACTGAAATGTTCCCCTTCAAACATAGGAGGTCTGTTTAAAGAAGCACCTTCCTTGAAGGTTATTTGTGATGTATTCATTTTTCTTTTTGAAGAAAACAAGTGATCTTGAATAACTTTTAAGAACCAGCTCTTGATGCCAATTGAAAACAATAGGAATACTTCACAACAACCAATAAGGAGGGTGAATTGGTTGAACCTTGTTATTTTAAAATCAATTTCAAATTAGAGTTTTCAGGATCTTTGTCACTTTTAAAACCAAGAAACCTTTTACTCAATCAAATAGCTCAGTCCAAGAATTCAATAGATCAAAACCAAACTTGTTGTGTAATGAATATGTTTCAAAGAATAAAAGACAAATAATAAGATGGGAAGAGAAATAAGAACACACACAATTTATACTGGTTCACTTCAAATCATGAAGCTACATCCAGTTTCTTCCATCCAACACTAGGTTAGAGTTCCACTATTATAAAAATATTCTTACAAGCTTTTACAAGAATCTCCCCTCTATCAACCCTAGACAAAGAACAGAAATCTAAAACCCTATTAGAAATCTAAGGAGAAAGATCCAGAGAACACTAATCTGATCTTTAAGCTAGAGAACCCTTCTCTAGTCCCAATACAACACAAATTTGTAAACAAAATTGCAACCAATCAGTTAAGGAAAGAAAACACCTGATGATCCAGTGAATGATATGCACATGAATGAACAAACCAGGTTGAATGACAAAATTAATCTCAAAACATCTCCTTCCTTAACCTTTGAAAGTATCTTCTTGCTTTAAAGAATCACTCAAAAACCCATAAGTGTTTTAGTGAAAGCAAGAACTCATAGAACCCAGAAAAAACACTTAGAACGTGTTTAGAAAGCTTATGTGTGCTCAGAATACGAATTGATGAAGTTACAAAACAAGCTGAGCCAAGGTTCTATTTATAACAAACTTTTTTAACTGTCATTAATCGATTAAATGCTGTTAATAATCGATTATTTCACTCATGTAATTGATTAAATCATTCTGGTAATCGATTAAAGTGTTCTACAAGAATCTGGACATGAGCAACGAACAAAATAATCGATTATTCCATCTTGTAACCGATTAAGATAGGAAGCTTCATAAACTTGAAATACACTGTGTAATCGATTACTAATTCTGGTAATCGATTAAACCAGGAAGCTTTAGAAATCATATTGAACTAAGTAATCGATTACTATATTTGGTAATCGATTAATGCATCAAAAACTAATGTGCATATGTTTATGATGTAATCGATTATTGAATTTGGTAATTGATTAAGACAGGAAGATTGTTTTTTTAGTTTAGCCTGTGTAATCGATTACTACTCTTTGGTAATCGATTCTTCCAGCACGACTTAAAATAATGTATAGCAATGTAATCGATTACTACCTGGTGGTAATCGATTAAAATGTTCATCAAGGCAGTTTATATGTAAACGAAGTCAAATAATCGATTAATCCGATAGGTAATCGATTACATTGTTCTTAAAAAACTTTTCCTAAGTGAACCAAGAACAAAATAATCGATTATAGGCTTAATGTAATCGATTAATTCAGTACAAAAATATTTTTCCAAAAACCTTGTGATTCATATAAAAGCCTTTAGTTAAATGTTGAAAGCTTAGTTGGATTTTCATGTAAAAAATACTTAGTTAGATGAATGAATGAGTGAATGCATGGATCAACCAGATGGCTTTCTGTTTACATAGAATTCCAAGTCTTCAAGCATGTTTGAAGCTCAAAACAAATCTTGGTTCCTGTTCCATTCTTCAAATAGCTCCTTTGAAACCAACACATTAGCCTTCCCAGTGGCAGGATCCACATGAACCACTGGTCTGTTAGCACTGGCAGGTCTGGTAGCCAATGACCTCAGTCGTGTTACTTTCCTAGTTTTCTTCGTTGTAGACGGTGAAGGTACTGATTCAGGATAAGGAGCTGCTAACTTAGGACGAGGAGGGGAGCTCGGTGGTGTAGTCATGGTCATGTTAAAACAAAAACAAAAATAAGTAAAGTTAAGTAAAAAAGTAAGGTTACTTATGAAATTGTAAAAGTCGAAACAAGTTAATATAAAATAAAAATTACATTAAATGATGTTAATTGATTCTCCTTCATCATGATCATTATGATTTGCATGAACGTCGTTAACTTTATCTTCTCTGTTGGCGTTAGGCATTTGTGTCTAGAATTGAGTGACACCAGTATCAAGAGTTGAATCATCATCGTCAAGATTAATACCAATGGTTTTTCCATGTAGTACCACTGATCACCTTTCATCACAAGGACCTTGAACATAAAACACCTGTTTAGCTTGTTTTGCCATGATGAAAAGTTCATTTAGATAAGCTAGCTTGTTAAGATCTACCAAAGTAAATCCCGAATCCTCGGTTCGCACATCGCTATTGATATCAACCCACTTACACTTGAAAACACACACAGTGAATTTAACATAATTAAGCTCCCAGATGTCATCAATGACTCCAAAGTAAGGCATGCACGCCAAATGTGGATTGTGGATATGCACAATAGCAAAGTTTTGCGACTCAGCCCTAAGGCTAACCCCATTGTTTTGCATTGTGCTCTTGTCATCTTGTTTGGTGTAGAACGAGTACTTGTTGATATCGTATCCCTGCCCACTTCTAACATTTCTTTTAGGCTCATATGCTAACTTCCTCATTGTTTCAAAGGAAGATTCATCACTAAATATTGTATCTTTAAACCAATTTAGGAAAGTCTTGTTATGCTCTTTCAACAACCTATTCTTCGTCATTCTTGGATTACTTTCCTTGACTAAGGCTTCATGATGAACTATGTATGGCAAGACTTCATTACAATTATTCAGGACATACAAATGAGTTTGTTGCAATTCTTGTAAACCAGACGTTATAACATGCAACCCTTGTGAACCATTACCTACGACTCTGTTGTCATGTCGAGCCTCGGGAAGCCCAATAGGTTTTGCCTTTTCAAGGTACTATGAACAAAATTCTACAACTTCTTCTGCAATGCACCTTTCAACTATGAATGCTTCAAGACGATGTAGATTCTTTGTATTCTCTTTCAAGACCTTCATGTATCACTCAACGGGTACATCCATTGTAAATAAATGAGACCACACAATTTAATTTCCCTGACCAGATGAACAAGTAAGTGAAACATTATGTCAAAAAATGAAGGAGGAAAATACATCTCCAATTGACACAAGATAATTGCCGCCTCTTCTTCCAAGTCATCTAACTTTACAGGGTCCATGACTTTGCTACAAATGGCATTGAAGAAAAAGCATAGACGAGTTATAGCATGCCTCACTTTGTTAGGAAAAATGTCTCGAATCACCACGGCTAACAGTTGTTGCATCAACACGTGGCAATCATGAGACTTTAAGCCAACTAGTTTCAGATCTTTGATCTGCACAAGGCTCTTAATATTTGAAGAGTATCCTTATGGAACTTTCACGCGGCACAGACACTAATAGAAATTGATCTTCTCCTTTTTTGACAAAGTGTGACATGCTGGAGTAAGTATATTTTATTACAATCAGACCTAGGATGTAACTGCTCTCGTATACCCATCTCAGCAAGATCTTGACGAGTGTTCAAACCATCCTGTCTTCCCTTGAATGTTAAGAAGCGTGCTGATGACACTATCACACACATTTTTCTCCACATGCATAACATCGATACAATGTGTAACATCTAGATCAGACCAGTATGGAAGATCAAACAATATCAACCTCTTCTTCCATATGCAAGTATTACCTTTCAACTTCTTCTTTCCAAATACCATATCGATGTCCTCAAGCCGCTCAAGAACCTGGTCACCGGTTAACGGAATCGGTGCAATTTCATGCTCTTGACTTCCATTAAATGCTTTTTTAATCGCCAATAAGGGTGATAAGGTTTTACAAAACGTCGATGGCGACTGTAAACTATTTTCCTTCCATGTTTAAGTTGTACGTAGCTCGTGTCTTGTTCACAGATAGGGCATGCATGATGGCTCTTAACACTGTATCCACTCAAATTCCCGTACACTGGAAAATCATTAATGGTACAAAAAGCATTGCACGCAAGTTGAATGTCTCCTTTCGATACCCATCAAACACGACAACCCCCTTGTCCCACAAGTTTGTCAAGTCTTCAATCAAGGGACTGAGATAAACATCAATGTCATTTCTTGGCTGTCTTGGGCCCAATATCATCATAGACAACATCATGTATTTTTGCTTCATGCACAACCAAGGAGGCAAGTTGTAAATGAATAGCAAAACAAGGCATGAACTGTGCTAAGTACTTAAATTGCCATAGGGATTCATTCCATCACTCGCAAGTGCAAGCTTAAGATTTCTTGGCTCTTCACTGAATTCTGGATACAAACGATTAATCTTCTTCCACTGTGAGGAATCAGCCAAGTGGCGGAGCAATCCATCACAATTTCTCCCATTGCATGCCATGTAAGGTCTTTTGTGTCATCTTCGTTAGCAAAAAAACACTTAAACCTTGGAATGATCAGAAGATACCACAACGCCTTCGCGGGGGGAGAGGGGGCTTTCTTTGTGCTATCATCACTGCTACAGTCGTCGTTGTCCTTCACTTTGTATCGTGATGCCCCAAATTTGGGGCATTTATGCATTTCTTCAAATTCATTTCTGTACAATATGCAATCATTAGGGCATACATGAATTTTCTGATACTTTATACCCATCGAACGAAGTATCTTCTTCGCCTGATAGTAACTTTTTGGCAATGTGTTTTCATCTAGAAGCATCTCCTGAACTACCTAAAGTAGTGAACTGAAGCTTTTGTCAATGTCATTGACTATTTTCACCCCGGATACAACGACTTCTTCAAATCACTTTCCAATGTATCATACATAGGGGCATGTGCTTGCTAAAAAGACTCGTGTCCCAGATCACGAATCATATCCTCTAATCGATCTCCGATGTCTACATCCAGCGGCTTAGATTGTGACCCCTTCTGCATGTCCGTCAATTCACCATGCCATATCCATGTGGTATAATTCTTCTTAATCCCATCACATAGAAGATGCTCCTATATGTCATCTAGTGATTGGCATCTCCCATTCAAACAATTTATACAAGGACAAAAGTATTTTCCATCCTCATCCGCTCGACTTCTTTCGGAGGCAAATTGTAAGAAATGTTCAACGCCTTCCTCATACTCAGTGCTCATGCAACTTGCATTAACCAACTTCGATTCATCTAATTAATAACTCTATGATACTCATAAAGTTATTCCATGCATGAAAACCTCACTTTTTCATTCAAGGTGTGGCCCTATCCCATTATGGAAGACATATTTTTATAATATATTCATATGTATAGGTTGAGTTTCTTTTCTTAAATATGACAAAATTTCGACAGCATTTCGCTTTGATCTCCAAGTACACAACATGAAAGCGATGACATGAGTTCCACCATAGTCAAGTATGCACCCGGAGAAAAAAGTGAAATGCATTGTACCGAAATTTCATCATACTTAAGAAATGAAACTCAACCTATACATTTGAATATAATAAAAAATATGAGTCTTTCCAAACTGTCCAAATGGACAATTCAAGAATCAATAAAATGATTAATCCAAACTGTCCGAAAGAATCACTGTAATGAATCTCAAACGGGAAACTAAGGTCACTCATAATGAACATTAACTATATAGAAAAAGCAAGTTGCATACTTGACATACAAAATATTTTAAAATCAGTCGTAAGACAAATTGTACAAAAAAAATATGAAACACATTCATACCTGTGATGATGATCTATGTGAAATCTCCAACAATGAAGGTTGTGACGATAAGGCAAATGGGAAAACGGAAAAGTTCCTACAACCTACAATGAACATAGAACATTAGACTATATACCTTATATAGTCAAATGACAGAAGATCCTCAAACTCTCTAAAACTACACCACAATCAAAAGACACCTCAAGTTCTAATGCAGAAAGTGACACTTCTATCAAACTTTTGTTATCCTCACGGACAACACTTGTTTTGTAATTCTCAATCAGATTTTTCAAAGGAGCAATAAGAGCAGACCCACACCCACATTCTTTTAATATACATACTAGCAGGGTACGCATAGGTTGCACAGGTCATGTTGATTTTATCCATGTTCAAGGAAGATTTGTAAATATACTAACAAACTTATAATAACATTCTATCATTTAAGTAAACTCTCTCACTCTAAGGGAAATTTGGAGGACAAAATAAAATATCATAGAATAATTTATATATATATATAATAATTAATTTAAGGAGCTCTTTGCATATGACAGGACTTCTATAATATTCAACCAAGCATTTTCAAAACCCAACCAAAACAAGTGACAGAGATGGGGATCAGTTACTATCTCTTGGCTCGTGGGGGCAATGTTCCTATACCACGGGAGATTTTAAACATGAACTGAATAATCGATTAATCTGCTATGTAATCGATTAAAACAGTGAAATTACATTTTTCCAAAAACATTACTCAATTAAATCCTTTTTCAAATTGTGAGTAGCTTTGATGTTTTAATGAAAAACATTTAAGCATGTTAATGAGTATGTGCATGCAATGCAAGGATCAAAAGATTGGTTTGTCCTACACTTCATTTGAATTACAATCTTTAAGGCATGTAAAAAGCTCAAAACATTCTTCTAAGTCATAGACTTCAGTCTTCATGTTGCTCCCCCTATATCCAACAATCTCCCCCTTTTAGGCTTTGAACATGCCAAATATTTGATTGACCATGCGTTTGATTTTGAAGTACTTTGAGGGATGAAAAATAGAAGACTTTGAACTTTGTAAACTTGAAAACAAATCAGCCTCTTTGCCAAGAACAAGTGTTAAGAGATATGCTTGCATAAACATTAATCATTAACTTGCATTAATTGCTTCTTTAGACTCAATTTGCTCCCCCTTAATTAGATAGATTCATTAGTTTTTTATTTATGCAAAACTCAGCAGAAAAAAAGAGCACAACAGAGTATGATATCAATCAATATTTCTCCCCCTATTTGGCTTATCAAAGACAAAAACTAGCACAACAAATAATGAGAAGAAGAAAAATAAAGACTTCATTAATCAATAAGGGAGGAACGGTACATTAATCAGAAAACAGAAAAGAAAGCAGATGAAAAACAAGAGAAAATACAAGAAACTTTAAAGAAATTAGAAAGAAAACATAGAAATCCTAAAAGGATTCAGAACCATCAAAGATAAGCTTAGACTCTATGTTTTCTAGCCTAGATTTTATCTCCTCCAAAGCTGAATTAGACTCAGCCCTGTGCTCATGATGTATGGACAATAATCCATCCATCTTTTGAATCATAAGAGATTCAAATGGACTGTAAGATGGTTGAGCAGGGCCTTTTTCTTCAGCCTCTTCATCAGCTTCTTCTTCATTTCCAACAACAGCAGGGATGTGTTGGCCAGACATTTGCCATCCTTGAGGGGTGTTGACCATCCCTAGCTTTATGAGATGTTTCTCTTTGATGAGGTTGTTACTTGAGTTTGTGTTGTCAACAACCTCATTAGAGACATCTATATTAAAATAATCAATAAACCTGGAAACAAGTACAACATATGGAAAAGGGTAATTCATTAACCTCTTGGACTTAAGCATTATTTCCTCAAGAATAAGAATCCAATTCATCTGAATGGAGTTCTTGAGACCATACACAAGCTGCAGGTCATCATCAGTGGCTTGGACATGATTGGTGGCTCTTGGGGTAATGATGTGGGTGATTATGTAGTGGAGAAGTCTGTCTTCATGGGTCATTGGGCCAGTGCTTAGCCTAAGCTTCAGCCTCATTTGGGGATCAAGAAGCATCCCCCTATAGGTTTCAACCCTATTATATCCCCCAACCTCTTCTTCAAATTTCCTTTCTCATTCAAAGGAAATTTCAGCAACTGCTTCCCAGACTTCAGGAGTAATTTTCATTGCTACTCCATTCACTTGGGACAGAAGGGTCCCATCCATAGAACCCTTAGCACAGGTGTAGAAAACCTTTACTAATTCAGGGTAAAAGGTACCCTTCATCTCAACAAACTTTCTCAATCCCTGGGTTTCAAGAAAAGAAGGGAATTGAAAACCTTCCCTAATGAACCAATCAAGTTCAAGGTGTTTGGGAGGACAAACTAATTTGGTGGCATTGAAGTGAAGATAGGTCATTTTGTCTCTCTCAGCAGGAAACCAATGATCTAACCTATTAACAAAAGGGTTAGAGGTTTCACCAGCCTTTCTTTTGGAGGTTTTGTCTCTCTTAGATCTAGACATGGCTAAAGGTTGATGAGAGACTATCTGGGCAGAGTTTCTAAACTTAGAGGGAAGAAGAACACAATAATGTTTAAGGAAGAAGATGAGAATGGTGTGATTTCTTCCATCAACAAAGGTTGTATTTATAGAAGATTTTGGGTTCCAAAGTTCAAAATTTGAAATGAGGAACAGTTAATACAAATTAACCAATAACATTAAAGCACAAAAGATTCAAATTTGAATTAGGTGGTAGTTGGGCCGTTACAATTTCCAAGAAAATCTGGCAGATTCTGCAGTAACTCTATAAATAATCGATTATATGCTAATGTAATCGATTAATTCGTAAGCAAAATCAGTTTCTTCAGAAGCTATAATCGATTAATTCATCATGTAATCGATTATTTCAGTGAAATCCACTTAATGAAGATGAAGTGTAATCGATTATTTCTCTTATGTAATCGATTATTACAGTGAGATTTGAAATATAAAATCAATTTGAAGCTTGTGTAATCGATTAATTCGATTCGTAATCGATTATTCCAAAAGGATTTGAATTTTTGAAACAATTTCTCAAACAATTTAATCGATTGCAATTCACTGTAATCTATTCTTCCAGTGAATTTAAATTTTGTAAAAGGATTTTTGTATTGTGTAATTGTTGTGGGATTTATGCGAATGAATATATGGCAAGTGCACCGATCGTTAACAAGTAATAAAGTAGGTAAGTGAGTTATCGTCTCCACAGGGATTGGAATGATTTTGCAGTAATTAAAACAATTGTGATTGAAACAGAAAACAGAAAATTACACAGAAGTTGTTGAATGATTGTGTTGATTGAAAACGAAAATTTAAACAAAACAGTAAATTTAAACTTGAAAGGTTAC
>PYAF01005622.1:0-12680 GCA_007407185.1 Glycine tomentella
TTCTTGAACTATCTTTCCAAATTTCTAATAATTCTATCTCATAGTTTTTCTTCACGATTAGCATCAATAATTTCTTGTCTAAACTTGTTCTATATTTTATCAGACTTCCAGGACTTTACTAGAGCTTATATGACCTTTTTGGGGCTATAGGATATGTTGGTCATTTGGGCAAATGTTCGGGACATTTTAGTCATTTATCTTAGGGACCTAATCGCCATTTGTGGATTTGTTCAAGGACATTTTGGTCATTTTTAAAAATATCCAAGGGCATTTATGTCATTTATCTAAGGATGCGTATTTATAAGAAAATACACAGATACAGGGAAATATGGGGGTGTTACAAAGAGCATGTGGAGGACATCTCTTTGGTCCTACTAATTTTGTGTGAAGATGTGTCTTGAATGACATTTGGGGAGTTCCCTTTTCCCTTCTTTTATTTGTTGTCTCTTTGTTGCATTTCTTTGCATGCTTACATTGAGGACAATGTGCATTTCAAGTGGGGGGGGGGGGGGTAAAGGATCCTTAAAATTTTTGAAATTCTGGTTGTTTTCTGTTTTCTGTCTGTTTTTTGCTTATCTGTTTGTCAGTTCTGTTGTTTTCTGTTTTCTGTTTATCTGTCTGTATATATTCTGTTTGTCTGTTTCAGTTTTTGAGTCTGTATATTTTTGTTGTCTGTTTCTGTTTGTTTCTATTTGTTGCTGTTTGTTGCTGTTTTTATTGAATTTAGGCACTTTTTCATGTTTTTCATAGGATTTCTAATTTGCATAAATTTGCATAAATTGTGAGGAATGTTAAAAAGTTGGTTGGATTGAGAGGTTTCATACTTGATGTGAATCATTGTTGCAATTGTTGAAGTGATAAGTATGCTTGAGAAATAGAGTTTAAGATGAACCATGTGTGGTAGAATTATTCCTTGTGAGTTTTTGAGCCTTTGTGGATATGTTCTTTCATGTGTAATTTCACCCTTGTGCTAGATTACTCTATGTTTTGCCTTGCCTCTTTTGACGTTCCTTGTTGCATATGCTTTGATTGAGATGATTTAGGCCTTCTTTCTTTTAGCCACTAGCCAAATAAACCTATCCTTGTGTTGATATCCATTGCCACCCTCTTTGAGCCTTTAGCCTTTTCTTTCTTGTTTAGCCCATTAAAAACTAAAAAATGATGGAAAACCATGTTACCCTAGCTTTAGGGAGAAAAGGGGCTTTGGAATTGTTTTGGGAATGGGTTTCAAACAAGTGTGGGGTGTTTGTCTTTTGTTTTGTTTTGAAAGAAAAGAAAAGAAAAACAGGAAAGAAAGAGTTCAAATAGCAAAAGTTCAAAGAAAAGAAGAAAAAGAAGAAAAGTTGAAAAAAAAATTGTGTATAAGCAAAGAAAAAGAAGTTCAAGCAAAGAAAAAAAATATATGCAATAAAAGTTGTTATAGTTCATTTTCATCCTTGTAAATTCTTTTAAATTTCACTTTGCTTCTACCCTTCTTTTATCTTGTTGGCTTGCTCCCCATTGTCCCTCTTTTCTCTTAAGCTTTAGCCTAAATATCCTTTCTTATCCGCCTTTCCCTAAGCCATTCATTACAAGCTAATAAAATCCTTTTGATCTTTTGATGCATGTGTATTTCAAGTTGAATGAATGAGAGGTTTGTCAATGCTTGGATGTGCTGGTTGCATGTGGTGTTTGAGTGTAAATACAAGCCATACACATCATGTGAGGTTGAGTGCCACCCTTTGAGAGAATTCTATCACCTTGGTGCATTCTTGATTCTAAACTTTACTTTTTCACTTTGCACTTTGTGATCCTGTTTTCATGGATTGTTTGTCACCTCAATATTATTCTTCCATCTTTCCATCTCTCACTTTTGAGCATTGTTGTGATCCATTGAAAAATATGTGTGCCTTGTTCATACTCTTTTTTTAAATTTTTGGTTTACTTTAGTTTGAATTTTTCTCTTAGTCTTTCTTTTAGTTTTGCTCAGGAGTGCAAAAGTTTAAGTGTGGGGGATTTTGATAGAGGGTTTTTAGTTGAATATTTTTCTACCTTTCTTAGCTTATTTGACCTCTCTTTGACCTTTATTTTCCTATTCTAATTCAGTTTTTGGGCCTAGGCAAGTAAGTGGGTTTAATTGCTAATTGTTGCATATTTTTGGATTTTTGGTTCACTTGACGTATCTGACTTGCGCAGGACCTATAGGGAGCTACCAATCTCCGAATGGAGCGTTCTAGGAGTCCCTGGAAAGATAACGAAAAGATCTACAAGTTTGATAGAAATAGCCCGAGGCCAATTCTATCATTTAGAGGATCATTTTAAGCTTTGAAGTTTGCGCCTCTGCACTTATAATTTTGGGCTGCGAATTTGACTTTCATGGTTGTAAATAGCAAATAATTAGATTGTTGGACTTGTTAGTGGCCCATTTTATTTTCAGAACTTAGTCACTATATGTATTAGTGACTTAGTGAAACTTGGACAACACACTTACAATTCAATAAACAACTTTTACATTCCTTTTCTTTAGTTTTTAGAATCAAAAGCTTGTTCTTCATTTTCTCTCATTTGTTCTTCATTGTTCTTCATCTTCTTCATTTCCATTGTAACACCCCGTAGGCCTCCGATGTATTATCATTAATAATATCAGATTAGCGCATAAAACATAGTTTATAAAACTTAGCGGAAGCACAAAATCGCTTTTCTTGATACATTATGTATGGAATAACAAATTCATCAGATAACACACACACACAAATCATACATCATACCCCTGCTGATCCAGTTTCTTATATCAACCATCATAAAGACAGATAATTTAAACATACAGGCAGATAATCAAATGTACAACATTTGTACTCAAGGAAATGTCACATCTCATATACTCAGATAGTTCTGTACATATATACATCAGTTTCCACAGCCCTCCTCGAGGGTATACAGAACTATACATCAAAATGAAATCAAAACAGAGCCTTCAAGCTCTCCATGCGGCTCCTAAGTCAAGCAGCCTAGTCTCAACTGGGCCTCCTGCCCTGAGACTGCTCTTCTCTTCCAAAAATATCACCTGAAATCATGTAAGCCCCACACAGGGTGAGATAACATATCTCAGTAAGCTCAGGGTCCATGGGAAATCATTCCCACCCTAGCCCACAGATTCACAACACATACACAGGCAAACATATCACACATGGCCCACTGGCCTGGCACTCTGGTCTCATCATATCAAATCAATATCATAATCTCAGTACATGATAGGTGGCAGAGCTCCTCAATGCCTGGCGGAGCTCCTCAATGCCCTGACGGAGCTCCTCAACGTCAGTACCTGTCATGATGTGGCAGAGCTCCTCAATGCCACGGGCGGAGCTCCTCAACGCCCAGAATACACGGTGGAGCTCCTCAACGCCGGTATTTATCTATTGGCCAACAGATATCTCAATCACAACATGCATATATCCAATGCAGATACATATAAATCAACATAAACAATGTCATAGCCAATACATGTAGTATGAATCATGACCAACACTCCCCAGGAGTGTGGTGTGCAACCAAAACGGGAATTCATCCCCAGAGAACACTGAACTTACCTGGTAAGGGATTACTCTGAAGTTCCCTCCCAGGTCTGTGGCTCCCGCCACCAACAGTCTCAGAATCAATGCCTAATCAAGGCATAACAATCTCATATCAAAACCAGTCCACAGACATACAATTTACAGAACATATTATAACAGAATTCCCCTATCCTAGGGTTCATTCAAGCTCAGCCCACACACACAAGGCTACTCTCAGACCACACAAGGTCCATCAGGGCGAAATACACGCCATCTGAGTCATCCTAGACTCACTACATATATATACATCCTAAGCTTTACTCAGCCCTATAATTCAATTGTCATCAGAATGGGTTGAGTTCCACTCATAGCCTTACTCCACTAGCCTCTCAGCTCAGAACATCACAATCAAGGCTCTAGCTTATCAGAGAACCATCAACAAGTAACTCTACACAAGTCACACAGGCATATACAGAGCCAAGATTCAAAGTCATCAGAAACAAAAACTGAAAGCTATTTCTTCATCTATTCATTACCCTGAAGAAGTTTCTCTAGAGGATCTTGGGCTAATTCTAGCCTCATCTCACTGTGGGTCACATTACTCAGGAAATTCCAAATCCACAGAGAATCAAGAGAATTCAGGTTTCTTACCTCAGTAGCGACCAAGGAAACCTCAGAATAGCTTCCTTAATCTCTAATGTCCGTCTCCCGCCTTAGGTCTCGCCTATTCTCAAGTTCTCTGGGGTTTCTCACTTGAGAATTCAAACTCTCACTCAACTGGGTTTTCAAGAACACAAATGCAGGATTTCAGCTTTCTAATTGGTTCTAACAAAGTTATAGGTCTCAGAAGGTGTTTAGGACACAAAGCAAGGTTCTAGAAAGCTTGGAACAAGCTCTAATGGAGGCTGGGTCATGGAGAAGAAGAGGGAATAGTGTTTTTCCTTCCAAAAATGCGATTGCCCTTTAAATACTCAGCCTGCTCGAACTCCCGCGCGATCCGCGCCACAAAGTCGGTGAACCGGCGCTATCAGCGCCATCCCTGCGCTAACTGCGTGAACCTTTCGAGACCTTTGGCGCTACCCGCGCCACCTCTGGCGCTGGCCGCGTGGAAATCCAGAGAAAATGGGTTTTTCAAGCCACTTACCACGCGACCTATGGCGCGACTCGCGCTGGCTGGAAACCTCTGGCGCCCCTGGCGCCACATTGACGCCCCCAGCGTCAGCTTCCAGTGGGTCTGGCGCGATCCGCGCCAGCCCTGGCGCCATCCGCGCGGCTCCCTTAACAGGGTTAGGTGCCAAGAATGAGGGTCCTTACATCCATTTTGCTATTCTTCCATTTTTTTGCACTCATTTCATGGGGCTTTCCTTGGTGATCATCATGGAAGGCTAAATCACTAATCAATCCAAGGATCTAACTCAAGCAAGAGAAGAATTGGAGTTCTGGTTCGGTATTTCGGTTTCTACTTGAATATTCACCTTCTTCTTCAATTTCTATTATGTTTTCATGATTATGAATGCATTTGGGATTGAAAGTGAATTAGGTTTATGGATTCATGTCTTAATTTCAAATGATAATCACAAGATTAATTGAATGATATTTCAGTTAGGGTTGTGATTTCAATCAATTTAGGAGTAGAATCGATTGAAATGCTTCTATTGAGATTGAATGAATGTTCATGTTAGAATCAACTTATGGGAATGATGATGATTCAAATAGCTTGGGTTAGTGAATTGGATTGATGCTTTATCATCTGTTTTACTTTATTCCTTGATAATCTTGTTAATTTTTGCATTGTTCTTTAATTTTAGTTTGTGTTCTTGCATGTTTACTTTACGCATACCAACTGTTTGACAAAAACCCCCCTTATTATTACCAATGATTTGAAGCTAGAACCATATTGATCCTGTCTCTGAGTCGACCTAGGTTAGCTCTGTGCTACAGAATTAGCTTAGTAAAATTGTTTTGGTGCATGTCGACAACGTGTTTATCATGGATCCAAGCTTCTAGGAAGAAAAGTCTGTTCGATGATTTTGAAAAATTAATAAAAGGTTTTGCTTATTCCATTAAGAACCTGGTGATTTCTGATATAGATTCAAGCTAACTAGACAAAAATATAGATTAACCTTTGTGAGGTCACTACTACAAATAACGCTTTCTACGTCGGTTATTTGACTCATTCGACGACGATTCAAGAACTGTAATTGTAATTAGCGTCGTTGAAAGGTAAAATTGAAAATACAATCAACACTTATGCAAATAAATCAAGAGGGGGGTGAATTGGTTTTACCTCAGAGTTTTAAAATTTCCTTTCAAAATTTATAACAGCGGAAAACTTCAAAAGGATCATATCAATTTAAAACCAATTAGAAATCAATTTACTTCATCAATCAAATTACTCTTGTGTTGTAACCAAGTTTATATGATGAACAAATTCTAAACTTCAAGAATTTAATGAAATATAAACTGAAATCTAATGCACACAAGATTTATACTGGTTCACCTCTCAACCCCAGAGGCTACATCCAGTTTTCTTCCAACCAAATCTTGGTTAGATTTCCACTATAACAAATATCTGTTCTTTACAAGCTTACAAAATGATCTCTCTTACCCTCCCTAGGTAAAATTCAAAATCTACTCCCTATAGACTTTTCAAAAGATCAAGAACCAGAGATCTCCTCTCTGTTCTTCCCTCTAGAAACCTTTCTAGAAAAAGCTTTAAAGAATCCAAATGTTATATGGAAATACAACAAATATCAACTAAACTCAAGCTTTAGGTACAAGAAAGATATCACCTTATAATCCTCAGCAATTACAATGATATGAATGATTCAATCAACCTGAGATTATATGCAAAAGATGACTAGCACTCTTTCTTGATTACTTTCTTTAAGCGCTAGCTTGAATAAGTCTTCAATCCTTGAGTATCAAGACTAAAAACTCAAGTAAATCTCAATGACACTCAACACATTTGATTATCTCACTAATTTCAGCCTTGGGTACACTTGAGAACTTTAGAATATGTATATCACAAAGTTTGCAAGAGTATCTCTTTCTTTCTTACTTAGTCTCACTCAGACTCAGCTTTTCTATTTATAAAAAATTGTTTTAACTAACTGTAATCAATTAATTCGTCAATGTAATCGATTATTTTAACCGTATAATCGATTAAATTGTTCATCAGAAATCTGGAAATCTGTTACGAACAGAATAATCAATTAAATCACCTTGTAATCGGATGAAGCCAGACAAACTAAGTTTTAAAATGCACACATGTAATCGATTAAGTACCCATTTAATCGATTAACATAGATCATGCCTAAAACTAAACAATGCATATTTAATCGATTACTAACATCTGGTAATCGATTAAACCAGATGAACATGCTGTATAAAATTATGCAGAAGCTTATGTAATCGATTATTTCCCAAGATAATCGATTATCACAGGAAGTTCCTAATTCTGTCTAAAGCTAATTTAATCGATAACGAGCCAGTGGTAATCGATTAAAATGTTCATAAGACAATTTCAAAAAAACATTCACACGCCTGTAATCGATTATTTCACCTAAGTAATCGATTAAAGCAGTGAAAAAATGTTTTATACAATTCCTAATTGCCTTTATGAAATTCTATAAGTTTGCTTATTACCACATGATTAATTCCTATCAAATGAATGTATGAATGCATGAATTATCAATAGCTAATGAGGATTATAAAGCTTTATCTAATGAACCAAGCTTAAACACAATTACATATGCCATCAAATTGATTGGACATGTAAAATATCAAAACTCATTTACTTCAATCATCTTTGAACCCTTTGCTTCAGCTTCTTTGATTCTAACAATCTCCCCCTTTTTGATTTTGAGCATGCCAGATACTTTATTAATGAAACATACTCTTTGACTTCAATGAAGAGATGTATGATCTGAAAATTTCTCAGCTTTTTGCAAAGATCAAGCATCATCGTATCTTGATTGATCATTAAAAACATTCAAACATTCATTCAAATATTCTTTAGGCATTTTTATACTAACTCCCCCTGAGTTGAATAATCATTTACATAACTCATATTCTGAGCATTTCATTGTTCAATATAACATCCAGCTTAGACATTTTTATGTATCAATGTATCAGATTTTTACACTTTGAAACATATCATTACATTTCAATAAACTATGTGTATCAGAGCATATTATTTTGTTCATATTTCAATGCAACATTTCAAATGCTTAATATCATAGCAATTTCAATATCAGAGAAATTTCAAATTCAATATCAATATTAGAACAACCTTTTTCATTCATTCTACTACTCACATTTCATACTACTCATTTCATTTTACTACTCTAATCAACTACTTCTTTCACTTTCATTTCATTCTACTATTCCCCCTATTTGGCATATCAAATTCAAAAATTAAAATTAAAGCATACCAACAAAAAGGGAAATAGAAAATACTTCATTAATCATTAAAATGAACAAATTACAACAAACATAAATACAAAAACTAAACCAAACTTAAAAATTCAAACACAAAACATAACACACATTTAAACTTAGACTAGAACTAAGAGATTAATCTAAATCCCTAGATTCATCCCTAAATATCTTGGATTCCATGTTCTTCACCCTAGTCTTAAGTTCCTCTAATGAAGAATTAACTTCATCTCTATGTTCATGATGTAATGAGAATAAAGCGTCCATCTTTTGAATCATTAAAGATTCAAATTGAGAATATTGAGGCTCAGATGGGGCAACTTCTTCTTGTTCTTCTCCAGCATCTCCAATTTGGTTTCCTTTATCATCTCCCTCTTCTCCTTCCTCTTCAGCCAATGGAACTGGTTGACCTGCCATTTGCCAGCCATATGGTGTCTTCACCATTCCAAGCTTAGTGAGGTGCTTTTCCTTTATTTGACTGTTGCTAGCATTGGTGTGATCCATGACTTCATTGGATACATCTACTTGAAAATAATCAATAAATCTTGAAACTAATACAACATAAGGAAAGGGGTAATTTACCAATCTCTTGGATTTCTGCATGATCTCTTGAAGTATATGGATCCAATTTAACTTGATTCCATTCTTTAATCCATAAACAATTTGGAGATCATCATTTGTGGCTTGTGCATGGTTGGTGGATCTTGGAGTGAGGATATAGGTGATGATATAGTGTAGGAGCCTATCTTCATGTGTCATAGGTCTTGTACTTAATCTTAGCCTAAGATTCATGTTAGGGTCTATGAGGATACCTCTATAGGTTTCCATTCTGTTGTAACCCTCTGCTTCTTCATCAAACCTTCTTTCTCCATCAAAGGAGATCCCGACAACTTCATTCCAAATTTCTGGAGTAATCTCCATAGTCACTCCATTCACTTGGGTGAGGATTGTTCCATGCATAGAGATTTTGGAACAGGTATAAAAGACTTTTACAAGGTCAGGGTAAAAAGTCCCTTGCATTTCAACAAATTTTGTTAGACATTGTAGTTCTAACATTTGAGGGAAATGAAATCCTTGTTCAATAAACCAACCAAGGTTCAAGAACTTTGGAGGGCATAGTAACTTGGTAGCATTGAACTGGAGGTAGTTCATTTTGTCAGCTTCATTGGAGAACCAATGATCAAGTCTGCTGACTACAGGGTTTCAGGATTGGGCTTGAGCTTTTCTCTTTGAAGTTTTAGCTCTTTTGGAGGTAAACATGTTGAGAGAGTAATTGAGCACAAATTTGAGAAATAAGAAGAGAAGAAAAATTTTGTTCAGAACTTATAAAGCAAGATGGTTTCAGAGCTAGAATATTGAGACAGAGAATAGAAGATTGCAAGGCTTGAAGGTGTGAGTTTTCAAGTCTCAAAGGTCTCTATTTATAGGCAATTTTGATATAATGGGCAGTTGTAAATTTGAAAATATAGTTGTTGTGACCCTTAACCACTACCATTAAGGCTTAGATCCTATCAAATCATGGTTTATTGCAGTTGGATAGTTTCAAAACTATCAAATTTTTGCAGTAACCACATAAATAATCGATTATTTCGTTATGTAATCCATTATTTCATTCAAAATTTCAATTCTGAAATGAGGTAATCGATTATTTTAGCACAGGTGGCTTACAGAAGAAGAAGTGTAATCGATTATAATTGGAGATAATCGATTAAAACAGGGTAAAACAGAGTTCTCAGACATACATGACTCAAATAATCAATTAATTCGATCAAGTAATCGATTATTCCAGACTAGTTCAAAATTTGGAAGCATTCCGAGACTCATGTAATCGATTATTTCATCGATTTAATCGATTATTTCAGAGTGAACTTGATTTTCCAGAAACTCGAGTAGTGAATAATCGATTATTTCGATGGTTTAATCGATTACAACAGCCTTGATTCATTTTATAGAAGCATCAGATGAGCAAATAATTGATTAAGGTTTTGTGGTAATCGATTATATTAGCTTTTTAATAAAAAAAACAATCAGATTTAGCAGCATCTAGCATGTATTCAATTTCCAATTGAGTTAATGCCTTTCATGCAATAGTTAAGCCAGTCATTTACAGAGTAACTAGCACAGGAATGTCAATCAACATATACTAGATTCATCTAATATACCAAGCATGTTTCTTAGAGTAAAGAATCTATCTCTATCCAAAGGTTTGGTAAAATTTTCAGCCAATTATTTGTTACTTTCAACAAACTCAATTTTGATGTTACCTTTTTGCACATGATCTCTGATGAAGTGATGTATTATCTCTATGTGTTTTGTCCTGGAATGCATGATTGAATTCTTGGAGATATTGATAGCACTTGTATTATCACATAGAAGTGAAATGTGTTGAAGTTCCACACCAAAATCTTGTTGCTTCAACCATAAGCTTTGAGCACAGCAACTTCCAGCTGATATGTACTCAGCTTCAGCTTTTGACAAGGCTACACATGATTGCTTTTTGCAATGCCAAGAGATTAAAGAGCTCCCCAATAGATGACAAGTACCACTTGTGCTCTTTCTATCCAATTTGCATCTTGCAAAATCAGAGTCAGAGAATCCTATTAAGATGATTGTTGTACCTTTTGGATACCAAAGCCCCACTTTTGGTGTAGACTTTAGATACTTTAAGATCCTTTTTACTGTAGTTAGATGAGACTCTTTAGGATTGGTTTGATATCTAGCACACAAGCAAACACTTAACATAAGGTCAAGTCTACTTGCTGTAAGATAAAGTAATGATCCTATCATTCCTCTATATCTTGACTCATCAACTCTTTTCCCTTTTTCATCTGAATCTAGATAGGTAGAAGTTGCCATTGGTGTTGTTGCAGCTTTGCAATTTTCCATGTCAAACTTTTTTATCATTTCCATGCAATATTTTGATTGGCTAAGGAAAGTTCCATTCTTCATTTGCTTAACTTGTAGTCATAGGAAGAATGTGAGCTTTCCCATCATAGACATTTCAAACTCTTTCTGCATGCTAGCTGAGAATTCTTTACACAAAGAATGATTAGTGGAACCAAAAATAATATCATCAACATAAATTTGTACCAAGAGTATGTCTTTGTCTCTTCTTTTGATGAACAACGTTTTATCCACTTCTCCTCTTGTGAATGATTGATCAAGCAAGAACTTGCTCAACCTCTCATACCAAGACCTTGGATCTTGTTTCAAACCATATAAAGCTTTTCTCAATCTGTAAACATGATTAGGATATTGATGATCTACAAAACCAGGAGGCTGGTCAACATATATCTCTTCATCAATATAACCATTAAGAAATGCACTTTTCACATCCATTTGAAACAATTTAAAATTCAACATACATGCATATGCAAGAAGTAACCTTATGGCCTCTAATCTAGCAACTGGAGCATAAGTTTCATCATAATCAATGCATTCCTCTTGGTTGTACCCCTTTGCAACCAATCTAGCTTTGTTTCTTATTATGATGCCACTTTCATCCAGCTTGTTCCTAAAACCCCATTTAGTGCCAATAGGTGTGTGAGTGGAAGGTTTAGGGACAAGTTCCCAAACATTATTCCTTTTAAATTGATTTAACTCATCATGCATCGCAATTAAACAATGTTCATCTAGTAAGGCTTGTTCAATATTATTTGGTTCAATTTGTGATACAAAAGCCATAGCACAACAAAGATTTCTTAGAGAAGATCTAGTATATACTCCCTTAGATACTTCACCAATTATGTTGTCTAATATAAATCTCTTGTGATCCTCCAATCTTTGTGTTTAGGTGTGGCTGTAACGCCTCTCTTTACTCTCTCGTGCTTGATTGATTTTAGGTGAAATCTCGTGTCCACTTTGTATTAGAATCATGTTATTTATAAATTTTACAGAAAATTTTTTTCGCTTTGCTTGCAAGTTTCATGGTTCGTTCGTAACGTAAACGCTTCTCCCCCACTAAGGTTCAATTATGATAAATATATACAGTCCAAATACACGTCCAAAAATATACAGACTGTCTAGTTTTAATACAAGTTACACAGAAACAAAATACACACCAAACACAAAATTACAATTCATCAATCTTCCTCATCACATCTTCTTCAATATCATCCATAGCTTATGCTTCACTGTTTCCCTGCTGGCCCAAATGAATTGGGGTCATCACAGGTATCAACCACAAACACAAATAGGGGTAAGTATATGATAAACATAATTTGAATAAAACATATATAAACACAGATGAATAAAGCCTTATTTATAACAAGACCACACAACAGATCCAAATATACAGAATATCATACATACCCATCATGTGATGCAAGAGATGCATGCTTATCTTTTTATATGATGCATGACTGAGATCCCAGCTTATCATAAAATGGTACCATAATCAACATAGTTTCACCCACTCTAGTGAAACCTCCCTCCACTCTGAGGGGTCGTAGTCAAAAATAGTTTCACCCACTCTAGTGAAACCTCCCTCCACTCTAAGGGGTCAAATGCAAATGAACTATGCCATGACTTGTTTTTATTTCTTATTTACTTTTCACCATTTATTTTATTTCTCAAAATCTCATATCAGATAGTTCCACCCACTCTAGTGGAACACATCACAAAGCTCAACATCTTTGACCATTCAGAGCATATACTTTTAAACAACAAATCAAACTTCTTTTAAATCATCATATCAAGCTTTACATAACA
>PYAF01005625.1:0-34744 GCA_007407185.1 Glycine tomentella
CGCGACACGCGTGGAGTGTGGCGCTAACCGCGCGAGTTGGCAGAGGAGAAAGTCATTAATCCTAGGAGTTCTGACGCGACACGCGTGGAGTTGACGCTTCCTACGTGGTATTCTCGGGTCTTCCACGCGACACGCGCGAGTTATGGCGCTACCCGCGCGACACTCCAGAACTTGCTTCTCCTTTTATTTGCTCTTGAGTCCCTCTTTTTGACCTGCAAATACTTAAATGATATTAATTTGCTTAAGACAATAAAAAATACTAAAAATAACTAATTTTAAAACTATTTCCTAACTATTTGGTTAAAACATAAACTAAAACTAAGCTAAAAATAAGATGTGTTTGCAACACATCACACCTCCAGACCACTTGAATTACTGCACATTGATTTGTTTGGTCCTTCTAGAACCATGAGTTTAGGTGGTAATTACTATGAACTTGTTATTGTTGATGACTACTCTAGATTTACTTGGACTTTGTTTTTGAAATCCAAGAGTGATGCTTTCCATGCTTTCAGAAAGTTGGCCAAACTAGTTCAAAATGAGAAAGGTTGTAAAATTATCTCAATTAGAAGTCACCATGGTGGAGAATTCCAAAATGAACATTTTGAAAAATTCTGTGAAGAAAATGGAATTAACCACAACTTTTCAGCTCCAAGAACACCCCAACAAAATGGTGTTGTGGAGAGGAAAAACAGATCACTTGAAGAAGGTGCAAGAACACTTCTAAATGAGACAAATTTACCAAAGTATTTTTGGGCTGATGCAGTAAGCATTGTTTGTTACACTTTAAATAGATTACTCATAAGACCCATTTTGAAGAAAACACCTTATGAGTTATACAAAGGAAGGAAACCCAATATTTCTCATTTAAGAACTTTTGGCTGTAAGTGTTTTGTTTTAAATAATGGGAAAGAATCACTAGGAAAGTTTGATGCAAAGGCTGATGAAGCCATATTTCTTGGATATTCATTGCAAAGTAAAACATATAGAGTTTTCAACAAAAGAACCATGTGCATGGAAGAATCTGTTCATGTAATTTGTGATGAATCTAACCCCTCAAAAGAGGAAAAAGATTGTGATGAAGATGCAGGTCAATTGGAGCAAAATGTCAAGCTAGAGAAATTATCTATCAATGAGAAAAGTGAACCTAGTGCTTAAGCAATTCCATCAACTTCCAATCAAAGGCCAAAAGAGTGGAGAACTACAAGAGACCTCTCACTAGACAAGATTATTGGAGAAGTGTCAAAGGGAGTCTCTACTAGATCTTCTCTTAGAAATTTATGTTGTGATATGGCTTTTATATCTCAAATTGAACCTAAAGATATTAACTATGCCTTACAAGATGAACATTGGATGCATGCCATGCATGATGAATTGAATCAATTCAAAAGAAATGAAGTTTGAGAACTTGTTCCTAAACCATCACCAATTAAGCCTATTGGTACAAAGTGGGTTTTTAGGAACAAACTTGATGAAAGTGGAATCACTGTAAGAAACAAGGCTAGATTGGTTGCTAAAGGTTACAACCAAGAGGAAGGCATTGACTATGAGGAAACTTATGCTCCAGTTGCAAGATTGGAAGCAATTAGGCTATTACTTGCATATGCATGCTTAATGGAATTCAAACTTTATCAAATGGATGTCAAAAGTGCCTTTTTAAATGGTTACATAGAGGAGGACATCTATGTTGAACAACCTCCAGGTTTTTCTGATTTTAAACATCCTAATCATGTTTTTAAACTTAAAAAGGCCCTTTATGGTCTGAAACAAGCTCCAAGATCATGGTATGAAAGATTGAGTAAGTTCCTACTTGATCAATCTTTTGTAAGGGGCAATGTCAATAAAACCTTGTTTATTAAGAGGCATAAGGATGATATCCTATTGGTTCAAATATATGTTGATGACATTATTTTTGGTTCAACTAATCAAATGCTTTGTAAAGAATTTTCTGCAGCTATGCAAAATGAGTTTGAGATGTCTATGATGGGAGAGTTAACATTATTTCTTGGACTTCAAGTTAAACAAATGAAGAATGGAACTTTCTTCAATCAATCAAAGTACTGCCTTGAAGTCATCAAGAAGTTTGAAATGGAGAAAAGCAAAGATGCTGCAACTCCAATGGCAACTTCAACATACCTTGATTCAAATGAAAAAGGCAAGAAGGTGGATGAATCCAAATATAGAGGAATGATTGGTTCTTTACTATATTCGACAGCTAGTAGACCAGATAATATGCTAAGTTTTTGCTTGTGTGCAAGATATCAAGCAAATCCAAAAGAGTCTCACCTTACAGCAGTCAAAAGGATCATCAAATACCTAAAGGCAATACCCAAAGTTGGACTATGGTATCCTAAGGTTGCACCAATAAATGTTATTGGATATTTTGATTCTGATTTTACAGGATGTAAACTTGATAGAAAAAGCACAAGTGGAACTTGTCATCTTCTTGGAAGCTCACTCATATCAGGGCATTGCAAGAAACAAGCTTGTGTGGCTTTGTCAACTGTTGAAGTTGAATATATCTCAGCTGTGAGTTGTTGTGCACAAAGCCTGTGGCTTAAACAACAATTTCAAGACTTTGGAGTTGATCTTAAGGAGATACCACTACTTTGTGACAACACAAGTGCAATAAATATTTCAAAGAATCCTGTCATGCACTCAAGGACCAAGCACATTGAAATTAGACATCACTTCATAAGAGACCATGTGCAGAAAGGTAACAATAAGATTGATTTCATTGATACAAACAATCAATTGGCTGACATATTCACAAAATCTTTGGCTAGGGACATATTTTATGCTTTAATAAACATGCTAGGTATACTTGATGAATCTAACTTAAACTAGCTTGTTTGATCATGCCTTTTCATGCTTGAATTCAATCCATTGCTTAAAACATCACAAAAAGCTGTCATAACTTTGAAAAAGCTCTGCTATATGATATTTTCTCTGTAATAATCGATTACATGTCGGGATAATCGATTATTTTCATTAAAATTCATTTTTTAAAATTTTTAAGCTATTGTAATCGATTACATCTAAGTGGTAATCGATTATTCTCTTATTTCGGAGAAATTGTTCTTCCTGGAGTAATCGATTATGCATCGAGATATTCGATTACAATGAACAAACATGTTATTTTCAATTTCAATGTTCTCCTGGAATAATAGATTACAGGAAAATGGTAATCGATTACCTTTAACTTTTTCTCAATTCCAGATTTTAAAACTTCTTGGAATAATCGATTACACGTCGGGATAATCGATTACACATCATCTTCAACCTCTGAATGCTTACAAAATAATCGATTACCTAACGGGATAGTCGATTACTGTGTGTTAATTTTGTTTTCTGAGTATATGAAATAATCGATTACGTTAAATTTTAATCGATTATTTAAGCTGTTATTATTTGAATTTTGACAGTTTTTTTTGGGTTTGGTAACTGCCCAATCCAATCAATTTTGTATCTAATCAT
Organism: Glycine tomentella; assembly: GCA_007407185.1. NCBI lineage: Eukaryota > Viridiplantae > Streptophyta > Magnoliopsida > Fabales > Fabaceae > Glycine > Glycine tomentella. The sequence continues at coordinate 3,478 of PYAF01005625.1, forward strand.
CATTGATTTGTGTTAATTGTCTCTAACAGCTATATTTTTGAATAATTTGAACGTTGGTGATTATTTTTGTTTATAAATACTTGCTTTGCATTAATATTTGTCTTTGCACCAATATCTCTATCTTCTCTTGTTCTCTTTCTACCTTAGCCCTCCGTGTTTATAACCTTCTATTTGTGTCCTTGCTTTATACTCAAAATGTCTACACTAAAACATATTAGGACTGGTAAGAGAAAGGTATGGGAGTCTTCGTCTAACCCACAGCCTCAACCACCCCCAAATAGGTTGGACATTTGGTTCAACAAAGAATCTGACAAAATGAACTATTTGCAATTCAATGCAACCAAGCACATTAGTTCACCTAAGTATCTCAGCCTTGACTGGTTCATAAAGGAAGGATTTATATTTCCTGCCTACATAGAAGCCCAAGGCCTTAGGTCATTTGTTGAGATGAAGGGTACTTATTACCCTGATTTGGTAAAGGTTTTCTATACCTGTGCCAAAGCATCTATGAATGGGAACCTCAAGCCTGTTGTCAAGGGAGTTGAGATGGAAATCACTCCTGGATTATGGGAAACAATTGTTGGAGTAGTGTGTGAGGGGGAGAGAAAATTTGAAGAGAACCCTGCGGGTTATAATAAGATGGATACCTATAAAGGTATGCTAATTAACCCCAACATGCAACTGAGGAATAGGTTGGGAACTGGCCCAATGACCCCTGAGGACAGGCTCCTCCATTATATCCTCACCTATGTCATCACTCCAAGGGCAACAAACCATGTCCAAGCAACTGATGAAGACCTACAACTTGTGTATGGTCTGAAGCATTCTATACCCATGAATTGGGTAATTATCTTTCAAAAGATTATCTTAAAATCCAAAAGGCTTGTCAACTATCCATTTCCTTATCCCATTCTAGTTTCTAGATTCATTGATCATTTCAAGATTGATGTGACCAATGAGGTGATGGACAACACCAACTCCTCAAATAGCCTTATCCAAGAAAAACATTTGTCCAAGCTTGGATTAATGAAGACACCAGATGGATGGGTAATGGCAGGGCAACAACAACAAGTGCCTCCTCAAATGCCACAACCTAATCTTGCTGATGCTGGTGATCAAGAGGACATTTCTGCAGACTCAAGGGAACCTGACCAGCCTCCCTATACTCAATTTGAGTCTCTCATGCTGGCAAAGATGGATGGGCTGCTCAGCATGCATCATGAATTTAGGGCTGAAACTCAAAGCTCTTTTAGGGATATCAATGATAGGCTAGATAATATAGAAGCCACTCTTAGAATGGATGAATCTGAAGAACTTTAAGTCTGAGTTTTATTTGGTTTATGAACTCTATTTTTTTGTAATTTTAATGCTTTCTAGTTCTATTCTATAATCATCTCCCTAATATTAATGAAATGTTATGTTTCTAGTTACTTATATCTGTTGTGCTTTGCTATTTTTTTGACTTTAACAAGCCAAATAGGGGAGAAAAATTGATTGAGTAATGCTCTGCATACACCTCTGTTTGCCCCTATTTTTCGTGCACATTTTTTGCTAAAAATTGGTCTGAATGGCTTGTTAAATTTAGGGGAAGATTGTTGATTCAAGTGAAGCCAGGCATCAATGAACAAAGATCAAAGGCTCAAGTGTTTTGTGCTTTCAACATGCTCAAGGACATAGTACCAAGAAAAGCTTGAAGATCAATTTGATTAATGTAAAAGGAAGTTTATGATTTGATAATCCAATTGAGCATATCATGCATGAATCATTCATCTAGGATTGTTAGATTAAAAGGATTAAATAAAGGCAGTTTATAAGTAAGGTTTTCAACTAGCAAAGTTTTTGGAAAAATGAATCCTTACTGCATTAATCGATTACAAGCTAATGACATCGATTATTTTGTTCTTCGTGTCTTTAGAAAACAAATCATGATCATTGTAATCAATTACATATCGGATTAATCGATTACTTAGGCTTTTTATGAGAGATAGAACTCTCTGACTTAATCGATCACATAAATTGGTAATCGATTACATGTATGCTTAGGAAAACAAAGCCCACTGACTTAATCGATTACACATCGTGATAATCGATTACAAATTGCATTTAGAAAATCATGCCTGACTGGTTTAATCGATTACTTCACGGAATAATCGATTATATTGTTCATAGCTCAAACCCAGAACTTATTAGGAGCATTTTAATCGATTACAATCTTGGTTTAATCGATTACATATGCGAAATAATTGATTACTGGAGCAGGTTTAATCGATTATTTTCAGTTAGAAAACTGTTATAAATAGAACCCACTATTCTGAGGGTTGTAACTTTTGAGATTTCGAATTCTGGGCAATCGCAAATCGTCTTGAGCTTTCATTAGTGAATTTTCTGAGTTACTAAACATTCTTAGGCTTCACAAATTCATATGATTGTTCAAGAGAGTGAAGCATCATTGTTCATCAAAGCATAAGAAAAGGAATGCATTGAGTTAGTAATCTGTCAATCAACCTGTTGAATCATTCATGTGCATGAATTCTTGGATTATCAGGTGATATCTTTCCTTATTCTTTGAAGGTGTAAAACTATTATTTGAATTTATGTAAAGATTAGTCTATTGTAAATGGGTTTCTTGCAAGGTTAGAGATAGTGTTTCTCTTAGGACAGCTGAGTAGTGTTCTCAGTGTGGGTTTTGGTCTCTAAGGGTCTAATAGTGTTTTTAGACTTCTAAACTTTATCTAAGGTTGATAAAGAGAGACTTGTAATTGCTTGTAAGAATACTTTTGCAATAGTGGAACTCTACTCTAGTGTTGAGTGGAAGAACTGGATGTAGCTTCATAGTGTTTGAAGTGAACCAGTATAAAATATGTGGCTAATCTTTCTTCTCATCCATTCATCTCTTAATTGCTTTGTTTGTGAATCAATCTCATTGCACAGAAAGTTATACTCTGTTTTCTATTCTTCTTGGAAAAGGAATTTGATTGAATATTGATTATTGGTTTTGAAACAATTTTTTAAAGTGATAAAGATCCTGTGAAAAACTCTGATTTAAAATTTTAATTTACCAAGGTTCAACCAATTCACCCCCCCTCTTGGTTGTATTGAAGTATTCTACTCATTTTCAAAGATAACTGTTAAAAATGATTGCATTAAGTCAATAAATCATGTGAATGAATGCTAAAAGTTAATCTCAGATGCTGTTAACACTTGTTCTTGCAAAGGTATTGAATTTTTTTCTTCAAGTTTGAAAAAGCTCAAATAAGTGCTAAGTTGGTCCCTCAAATTAATCTCAAGACTCACTGCTAATCAATTAAAGATTTGGCATGTTTAAAGCCAAAAAGGGGGGAGATTGTTGAATTCAGGGGGAGCTGCTTGAAGCATAAGCAAAGATTGATTCAAGTCTAAGGTTTTGAGCTTTCAAACATGCAAAGGACAACTTGGATATTAATTAGGATAAAATGTAAGAGAAAAGAAATTCTGATGATCCTAAAGCATTGCATTCATTCTAACTCATAAATAACTTAAAATGGTTTAATAAAAATCACAAGGCTTTCATAAAATGGTTAAGTTTCAAACTTGTTTCAAAGGTTTTTAGAAAAATGGTTTTCTTGCTGTTTTAATCGATTACAATATTGTATTAATCGATTATTTTGTTTTTCACGTATTCTGGAAAAGCTTTCATGAACATTGTAATCGATTACATATTGGATTAATCGATTATTATACCTTTGGTTTTTAGAAAACTACCTTGTTGAACATTTTAATTGATTACCTATGGGTAGTAATCGATTACATGCTTAAATATGTATTTTAAGAACTGATGGGAAAACCGATTACCAGTATACTGTAATCGATTACATAGGCTTATCTGAAAATAGCCACTCCCTGCTTTAATCGATTACCATAGGTGGTAACCGATTACACTCGATTAGTAATCGATTACACTGTGTAATCAGAAAGGCTATGGCTCTTGCTTTAATCGATTACCGTCTCCAGTAATCGATTACATAGTGTATTTTGAAAAACATGGATCTTCTGTCTTAATCGATTACAAGACAGAATAATCGATTATTTGTTCCGTTATAGAAATTCCAGAAAAGCTTATGAACATTTTAATCGATTGCATTCTTGGATTAATCGATTACATAGGCAAAACAATCGATTATTAGGCGCGTATTAGTCGATTATTTCTGTTACGTTTTTCAGTTATAAATAGGAAATCACTTTGCTTGATTTTGTAACGTTGAATATTGATACCCATCGAGCCAAAACAGTTCTAAAAGCCTTTCTCAGTGTTTTTACATGCTTGCTCTACTTCTTCATTGATCATGAGATTGTGAGTCACTCTTGAGCAAGATTTCATTCAAGATTAAGGGAAGCTGATTTAATTTGTTAATCAACCTGTGTTAATCCATCTCTTGCATTGTAAATCATTGGATCATTAGGTTGTTTCTCTCCTTAATCTTTCTTTAATTTTCGTTTTGATTTTGGATGTAAGTTTGTGTCTATTGTAATTGGTTTCTTGCTTGTAATCTAGAGATAGGGTTTCTCTAGGGGTTGTACTGAGTAGTGTTCTCAGTTGGTTTGTCTCTAAGAATCTAATAATGTTTTAGATTTTTGTACTTTATCTAGAGTTTTTGTAATTACTTGTAAGGATAGAAAATTGCAATAGCGGAACTCCATTCTAGTGTTGGGTGGAAGAAAACTGGATGTAGCTTCATAGTGTTTGAAGTGAACCAGTATAAATCTTTTGTGTATTGATTTTTATTTCTGTCTTGATCATATTCTGTTTATCTTGTTTGTTTGGGTTTGTTTATCAATTACTTTGAGCTATTGGATACCTTGGGCTGAGCATTTGATTGAATAAAGTTTGTTGGTTTTAAAAGTAATAAAAATCCTAAAGGGAAACTCTGATTTTGTCTAAAGAAATTTTTAATTTACCAAGCCTAACCAATTCATCCCCCTCTTGGTTAAGTGTGAAGTGTTCCTATATTTTACAGATCTGTTATTCCTAATGATTATCTGGTATATCTACAAGAGTATAAAGTTGACATGGGTATTCAGGATGATCCAGTTACATTTTCACAAGTCATGAATAGTGATAAGTGGTTAGATGCCGTGAAAGATGAGTTGAAATCTATGGAACAAAATAAAGTTTGGAATATTGTTGAGTTACCAGAAGGGTGCAAGTGGGTCTTTAAGACCAAACGTGACTCTCATGGTAACTTAGAATAGTACAAGGCTAAACTAGTTGCAAAGGGATTCACTCAAAAAGATGGCATTGACTATAAAGAAACCTTTTCACTAGTTTCACGAAAAAATTCTCTAAGAATCATTATGACATTGGTGGCTCATTATGATCTAGAGTTACACCAGATGGATGTGAAAACGGCATTTCTAAATGGGAATTTAGAGGAAGATGTGTACATGGACCAACCAATGGGGTTCATAGAAAAGGGAAAAGAGCACATGGTGTGCAAACTTAAGAAATCAATATACAGACTTAAACAAGCTTCAAGACAATGGTACCTTAAGTTCAATGATATTGTTGTTTCCTTTGGATTTAAAGAAAACATTGTTAATCGGTATATATATCTGAAGGTCAGTGAGAGTAAGTTTATATTACTGATTCTGTATGTTGTGGATATCTTGCTTGCAACTAATGATCTTAGTCTTTTAAATGAGACTAAGAAGTTTCTCTCTGGTAACTTTGAAATGAAAGATATGGGTGAGGCATCCTATGTGATTGGGATAGAAATATTTCGTGATAGATCACAAGGATTGTTGGGTTTGTCTCAGAAAACATATATTAATAAAGTTTAAAGAGATTCAGAATGCAAAACTGTTTATCCTCTCCAGTACCAATTTAGAAAGGAGACAAGTTTAGTCTCATGCAATGTCCTAAGAATGAATTGGAATGAAAGGAAATGGAAGCAATTCCATATGCATCACTTGTTAGGAGCCTAATGTATGCTCAGACTTGTACGAGACAAGATATTAGCTTTGCAGTTGGAATGTTAGGAAGATAGCAGAGTAATCCTGGTATGGATCATTGGAAAGCTGTAAAGAAAGTTCTGAGATATTTGCAAGGCACTAAAGGTCACATGCTTACTTATAGGAGGTCTAACAACCTCTATATTATGGAAAAGTGCGAAGTAGTCTGTAATTGTTGCATCCACTATGAAAGCTGAATTTGTGGCATGCTTTGAAGCCATGGTTCAGGCTAAATGGCTGCGAAATTTTATTTCAGGGCTTGAATTGGTCGACAATATTGATAGGCCGCTGAAAATTTATTGTGATAATTCTGCAGCAATCTTCTTTTCTAAAAATGACAATTATTCAAAAGGTACTGAGCATATGGAATTGAAATACTTTGTCGTTAAAGCAGAGGTTCAGAAATGTAGAGTGTCTATAGAGCATGTTAGCACTAATTTTATGTTAGTTGATCCCTTGACGAATGGATTATCGCCCAAGATATTTATTGGTCATGTCTGTAGTATGGACATTATGTCAGCTAATGAATGTTGATCATTATTGAAATTTTTTACTATTGAAACCCTGAATTCAATAATGTTTAAGTTTCTAAAAATTATCCTGTTTTCAAATTTATGTATACATGCATGTATGAATGATTATTTTGAAAAAACAGGATTTGTCCCTAATGAAGACATAATAACATTATTGTGGGACATTATGATTTTGAAAAAAACAGGATTTGTCCCTAATGAAGACATAATAACATTATTGTGGGACATTATGATGTAAAACTTCCATTAAAGTGTCATATTAAGAAGAAGAGCTAATAAAGTGGTACATGGAAGAAACTATGCCGATTTGATAGCATAGAACTGCCATGACTCGTATTGGTTTTTATTTCTGATCATGTATGATGAGGCCAATGTATGGAACCTTTAGCCTTATGTATGCGAATTATGATGAATTTTCATTAAATCATGAAAGGACATTTTATGACATGAGCCAAGTGGGAGAATGTAAAACATGTATGTGTCTCATGTATAAAAGTAGTATTATTTTGATTTAATGAGAAAAGGGGAAAAAGGTAATATTGGTATAGGAGTTATAAGAAGTTATAAAATAGATAAATATTAATAGGTGTAGTTATCATAAAGTTTAAAAGAATATTTGTTTTTTAAAACGACATATATATAGAAATGTAAAAAAAGTGATAATTGTCTGCCTATGAGAGTTGTATCTCATTCATATCAAATAAGATACAAGAATTGAAAGGGTCGAGACTCTAGAAAACATTCTACCATTAAAGATCTTCCGCAATTATGGACAAATATATATTTATATAAAATTCATGAATTCTCAATATCTTTTTCATATTCTTGATGTGATTGTTATTACACATAAAATTATAAATTAATGCTTCCACATGTTGCTTCTCCTTCTTCCCATTATTTAGAAACAATAGGGAACTAAGATGGAAGTGGGTTGAGAACTATTTGTTGGAGCCACTTACATTGCTTAAGAAGTCATGACCAATGTAACCACAAATGGGACAACCTGCTCATGATTACAAGAATTTGGGTTTCGTTCTAATGAACGAATAAACACAAAAATAAAATTAGTTAATTTATTAGAAATTAAAAAAAAATATAATTTTTTTAGGAACAACGTAAAATTTAAATATTTATAGGAGTTAAAAATATATTTTAACCAACTTAATTTTGTTAAATTATTTATAATATTGTGAACCTCTTGATATATTTAAAGCTTAATCACTATGTTAACAAATTAAATTTAACCACCCTCACCAATTCTTTTATACAGTTATGTTTTCTTTATTCTTAATTTAGTTGCACAAAGAAAAATCAAAAGTTTTTAATCGTGCAGCTTGCTTATAAATAACCAGCCCTTGAAGTTTTCAAAACCAAAACTGCATTAGTTGAACTGTATATAAAACCTGTTTTATAAAGTTAAATACATTTTTAATTCTTTTAAATTTAATAAATTTTGATTTTAGTTCTTTAAATATATTTTTTATTAATTTTATTTCATAAAATATTATATAATAATAATAATAATTTTAATCATCATTTAATAATAATGTGATGTGTAGTAATTGTTCATATTATTTCATCAATCACTTATTAACTTCATGTAATATCGTAACTAAATAATAATATAAATTTATAACGATCAAAACCAACGGTTCTTTTGTTAGGATGAGCCAAAAGTTGTAATATTTATATAAATAAAAACATATAAAACCTTACAACTGATTATGATAACTAATCAAATTTATCCTTAAAAATATGAATGTGATAAATTAATTTCTATAAAATGAAAATTTTAAATTTAATATATGAATGTATAACAAATGTAATATATTAGTCCTATAAATAATTTAATGATAAATTAAATTTTAAATTTTATAATTTAATATCACATTCATTTTAAAAAAATATAATTTATTATTAAATTGATTCTTGATCATTATAATTTAATGACAAAATAATCTTACAAATTTAATAATATAACTAATTTGTCATAACTTTTTTACATTCAAAAACTAAATCTGTATTTTTTATTTTTCACGAACTTATTTATTACGACATCCCACTTTTATGAAGGAATTTCACAATTTAGTCGTAATAAATTCCAGTTCATTAGTTTACATGAGAAAAAAAAAAACAGAAAGTTAAAACCACACAGCAAAAACGGTAGCTTAGAGCATCTCCAACGCCGGTTCCTTAATAAGTTTCTTAAAGTGAAGAAACGGGTGTTTGAGAAAAATTTGTGCACCAGAGAGAATCTAACTGGAAAGAACGGTTCCTTCAAAATAAGAAGAGTTTCTTATATAAGAAATGAATCCTTAGAGCATCTCCAATGCAGAATTTTTTTTGAGTTTCTTAAACAATTTTTTGTGGTCCCCATAGTATTTTTTTTGGTCCCATCATTCCATGTCACTCATAAGAAATTTATACAAAATTTTGCTCCAATACAAAAAATGTTAAGCAACTCCAAAAAAATTATGCATTTATATTTTTATTAAAATTTAATTATTATTTCAATAAAATAATTAATTTATTTTTCAGTTTTTATAAATATAAATAATAAATATGAATAATTGAATAAAATATTAAATATTAATTAAAAAAGATTATACTTATTGGAAATTCTAGAGAAAATTTTTCAAGTGGTAAGAGAGTAAAAAAAATTAAGACTGAATAGAAAAAAAAATTAGAACTAAAAAAATTGTGTGAAAACTTCACCAATAAAATCTAAATTTATAATAAATAATATATAACCGTAATTTTTAAAGGCATCATGAAACAAAAATTCATAACAAGTAGTGTAAACAGAAAAAATTAGTAGTAATTTTGAAGAAAAAAAATATTTTCCCCAACACTGCATGTTACACCCACCACATAACATTTTTAAAAACAAAACAATATTATTTTCACCTATCTCCATGTCCAGAATGTTAATTTCCCTTCCCAACGTTTCAAACTTTATTTTTCTTAAAAAAACTAAAATACCATCCACCTTCTTTTTTCTCTCCAGAAACTTCATTCTTCCATTTTCTCATTCCTTCTTCCTTTTCCATTTTCTCCTCCGCTGTGATTTTTTATTCCTTTGCCTTCTTCTTCTTTCTTTTCCTTCTTCTCCGTTTCGCAACCACCATTCGACGCCGTCCATTGAGCCATCAACGATGCTTCCTTGGGCAACCACTGTTGTCCCTCGTTTCTCCTCCACTGTGATTTTTTATTCCCTTCTTCTTCTTCCTTTTCCTCTGTTGTTCTTGCGGTTATTTTTCCTTTTTTTTACATGAGTGGACTGAAGGTAGTTGATGTTGGATAATATTTTTTTAATGCTAAGTGTTTTCAGTTTCATCAAGAAGAGCGCATTTATCTTTCAAACCTGGTTCCTGTCTCTTCATTGACGTGCTTTCCTCATCCTTCTAAATCCCGCTCCTTACAAATCCAATTCCCTCTTCCGCTCTTCGTTTCATTCTTTCTCTCTCATTCTTCCCTTTGATTTGCGCAACTTCAATTTCCTGCTACTTCATTCATTCAGGTCCTTCTATATTTACATTTTCATGTTTTGTTTATTTGTTTGAGTTCTGATAAATAATGGGTATTGTTTATTTCCTCTTTGTTGAACAAGTTTTGTTTTTGAGACCAAAATCTTAGTTGTTGCAAGTTGCAACTGTCTATGACTTGGGAGTTGGGGAGGAAGAGTTTTTGCTAAATTGGATGGGAGGAATTCTAATTACCTGGGAATTCTCGAGCTTTTTGATTTTAACCATGCTGAAAGTTTTAAACTTTATGTCGTGAGATGTGGTGGTGTCTGCTTTTAAATGTTGAGTAAATAGTTTATATGCATGGATATGGACAATTTAAATGGTTTTTACGTATTCTTTAATCATAAACTGTCATGTATTTTAAGTTTGTTGACTTTTATAATCATTATCTTAAAACTTAAAAATCATATCTATCATAATCTTTTACTCGTTGACAGTATAAATTTCTTTACACCGATGTCTGATGGTACATAGTAATTAAACTTTAAAATGTTTATAAGTTAATAATAAGAATTGGGTGATTTTGATATTGGATAAATTGAGTGATTTTTGGTATTGTTATTAATTTTCTTTTCATTTGGAAGGCTTGGTATTGATTTGTTGACTGGAAATTGATGATTGTTGAAATTAGGCTAAATGGGGAGGATCAAACCTCAGGCTCTGCTACAGCAAAGCAAAAGGAAGAAGGGGCCTTCTCGCATAAGTGCCATCACGATTATATTCTATACATTGACTCTCGTCATGCTTGTGTTTATCCTGTTTGTTACATACAGACATTGGTCCAACAGGTTGGTAAAAAATATTTCGTTCTGGTGGGGAAGGCAGATTTATAGTTTAAGAAATTATACATATTAATTTTTTTGTTTCTTGAATGAAACGACTAAAGAAATGATTCAAATTAATACTTGTTGAAAATTTAGCTCTAGCTAGTATGAAAATAATCTGTACTTGTTTAGCATCATTTTGATGATTTTTGCAGTGCTGTTACTTCAGGGTTTATTTACTATCAGTCATTTGTTATTGGCTTTCTTGGTTGAATTCTCCACATACTGTGTAATGTGTAGTAATTGAATTGAACCTTATGCCGATGACCCTTCAGTTTATGGCTTTTTGCTCTGTCTTGGGCAGAAGGAAATATTTGTTTGCCAAGATGTACGAAAACTTTTCCATTTTTCTCTTGCATTTGCTGAGTTGTTTAAACTTCCAGAAAAGTTAATTTAAGTGGAACAATGATAGCAATACTGCTAATACAGGGCAATCCAGCTGAACAAAGAGGACCAGGAGGCCATTACACCTACATGACTACGTGTAATGCTGACTCAAGAAAGGACAAAGCAGACAGAATATATTCCTAGTATCCACACCTAGGAATTCTGTTATAACAACCAGCCACAAATTCTGTTATTTCATTTAGCAGCTAAAATCTGATTGGCCACAGCCATTCCATTGCTTGTATTTTCTTCTATAAATACCGATCAATCAATGAAATAAGCAAGCAAATGTTATCCTTTATCTTTCTATTTTTCGTAATATTAGTCATAGCCTAACAAACAATCATTTGTAACATGGTTTCTGATAAGATGATTATAGTAAGCAATGGACAATTGGACATTAACTTTTAACAGTATGTGTCTCATTTTCTCCTGTAAAATGAACTTCAAAAGAGCATCTTCTGTTATCTAATAATTCATTATATTACCTGCCGCATTCAGGACAAGACTTCAACAAGAGAGATACATATCAGTCTCCGAGGTACAGACTTGACATACGTTATATAGGGTTTTCATAACTCTTTATCCTTTTTACATTTACTTGTTATCTGGTATCTTACCATGTTTTCCTAACTTTCTATGATGTTATAATTCAATCATATATATTTATGTGTGTTTTTCATTTTCCATCAAGACAAGGCTGCTGGAAAATCATGGCTGCCCCCCCAACTCATTAGTGAATCCTTGATTAACCTAATGATTTATAGAAACTACTTTTTCTGCAGGATTTACATCTGTAGAATCCAAAAAATCTGATCTACCTGGATATGCTGTAAGTTTTCCATTCACCATGCTTCCGAAATTTCTTTGCTTTTCACATTTGTTAGATTGTTTTTCAATATTGTTCTAGATGCTTGTCAATTGAAATTATTATATGAAATTATAACTTACAAAATGGGTAAATATTTCTTCCTTATCATAGGTTGTAATTACCTCTAAAGGTTCTATTATAGTAGAACTTTACAAGGAAAGTGCTCCTCAAGTTGTTGATGAATTCATAGATTTATGGTGAGTACTTGGTTTTCCCTTCTTTCCTTATTATCAACAAATGTTAATTGTTAGTTTGTGTTAGCAAGAGGGATCGAACCCGTAACTTTTCCTTCTTTTTTGACCACCCAATCAACCTTATATCTCCACAAATTAAAATGGAGGCTGATGAATGCTTTATGGTTTGCTGGTCACAAACATTTTTCTGTGTCATTTATTCATTTCTTTATTTTATTGTGATTTAAGTTGAGGAACATTAAAGGAAAAATGAGGAATTTGATGTTTTTTTGGTAATTAGAGAGTATTCCAAATATAGTTAAGCTTAAGCCTAAAAGACTAAATTGGAGGAGGTAAACGATCCCTTAGTTAGATCATATAGTTGTTTATGGATGTAAGGTTCAGGAATAGGGAATGCTTCTTATCTTTTGGGTCATCTAGTTGATGCTATGTGCTAGTCTTACAGGATGTTGGAGTGGTTTCAAAAGTTGCTTGATGAGATTTTCTTGGTTTTTGGTCTTGCTTGATATGAAAGAAAGAAGTCAATGGTGGTATATTTCAGTGTACAGTTTGACTAGACCTAATTTACACTTTACTTCTGTATGACGTTCAGTTTTGTGTTTAAATTTTGTGCTTCTTGTCGGCGTATTGAGGATTAATTTCATGTTGAGATTCCTTAATGAAAAACTGGAAGGCGGTAATATTACTTCTGATGCAAGTAGTTTTGATGACTGTATTTTAAGATCGTTCTATAAGGAACCTATGGATACCCTAAGCTACTAAAACGCATGCTGTATTCTCTTGATTGGACAGACATTCAGTCACTAGAACTTCAAGGACTTGTTTGTGCATGAGACCTTTCTACTCTCTTTTTTTTAATATCTTTATTTTGTTGTTTTGGTCTCTGCACCTCTATTCCTCTTTTAGAACATATGATTAATCATTCTTCCCACTAAAGTGTGGCAAAATTCTAGAATGGAGCAGTGGAAGGGTCCATGCTTTATGACACAATTGCAGTTGCATAATGGAAGTTTAAGGTCAGGAATCAAAATATTTTGAGACCTTAGGGTCAGAACAGAGGAGACTTATTCTTTAGTTAAATCAGAACCAGGCAGGCTCTTTCTTTGATTCAAAGGGATATGGTCAAGGTTTAGGATTGATTTTGAAGAGGCAGTACTCGGAGTGGAAACCAATTAAAGACAGAACAGTAGGCAGTTGGTTCGTTTGGTTAGATGATGGAGATGCCAACTCTAGATTGTTCGGCAAGATGAAGGAAAATCTACATATAAGTTTCTTGTGAATGGGAGTCTTATTTGGTGTCACGAGTGAAATTTTCTGTTTCCATATAGCTGTTATTGCCACAGGCTGAAAGTTTGTACTGCTGTTTTTTCATGATGAGGGTAGATGACTAATGGTTAGAAAGGGCCTTTGAAAAGCAGGAAAAGTTCAGATAAGCTACCAGGAGTGGATAAGGAAAATGCTCCAGGATCCAATGGTTTTTCTATTGCTTTTTCCAGAGCTGTTGGGAAAAATATGAATTCCTCTTTCATCACTTTGAGTACCTAAAAAGGATAGATCTTTCAAGGTAAAGAATTATAGACCTATAACTATAGTCTCTGGCTTTTACAAGGTTATTAGTAAGGTCCTTTCTATGAGGCTTAGTGATGTTTCATCAAATATTTGTCCACTCACTGTTTATGCAAGTAGCCAAGCAAGCTTTTCTTATCACTGAATATGTAAGAAGGGAAGTACTGCAAGGCCATGTAATAGCCAACATGTTCAGAAACTGAGTTGAATGCTATAACCTCGAGCATTTCTATATTGCCAGATATAACATAACATCTGCAGCATGAAATGAATGTCTTCTCTATTGGCTGAAGAGAATAAAGCCTGCAGCTCTATAGGTGTATATTAACTTTTATTGGCGTCAGTTTGTGTTGGTAGTTTGTTTATTTGAAAGTGGTGTGCTGTATGAAATTCCTTTGAATATATCCTGCTTATTCTTGCAATCTAAACTACAATTTGTTGTTTCTTTTTTTTTTTTCCAAGTCAAAAAGGGCACTTCAAGGGAATGCTTTTTCACCAAGTAATTAAGCACTACGTGATTCAGGCAGGTCATAACAAGGGGCCTGGAGCTACTGAAGATTGGAACCTGTTAGGAAAAAAATATGCAAGGTTTTCTTGTTCTTTTGTTTTTTGCAATTTGATGTTTATCATACATATCCTTAGACCATTGATAATCTACCTAAGTTGCACAATTTCTTCTAATCACTAAATATTGTGATGATTAACTAGTATGAGAAATGAAGCATTCATGCTTGGAACATCAAAGGGAAAATACTTTAACAAAGGATTTGATCTTTTCGTCACAACTGCACCAATACCAGATCTAAATGAAAAGCTAATTGTGTTTGGCCGAGTCATCAAGGGACAGGATATTGTTCAGGTTGCTGAATTTGCTTTATTCCCATTACTATGCCTAATATTGTATGTTGAGTTTTTTTTTTTTTTTTTTTCTTTTCCTTTTCTATTATTATTAATAATGTCCTTTCCAACTCCTGTAGAATAAGGTATTTTGCACATCTTTTCACATATTGGTAATTAGTGCATATCATTTTAATAATTTTTAAACATTATATGAGGCTGGATTTTCGGTTTAGTTATTAGTTGATTCATCACTTTGCATGTATTTATAAATACTATTTGAAACTAATGTAATATAAGCAATAATGGTCATAGAACTTAGATACCATATTAATCTTGACATCTGCATAAATTGGTTTAAGACAGTAAATCTGGATTGGAATGAAAAACGGCAAGTCATGTGAATATAATTTAATTTATATATGATTTTTGTTATTATTTCTGCCAAATTGTATTTTTTACTGCACACAAACACTTTGTCCAAAATCAACACTGGGTTTCATGATTACATTTAATATTGACAGTTTCACAATCCCTATGCCAGGAAATTGAAGAAGTGGATACAGATGAACATTACCAACCAAAAGTTTCCATTGGGATACTTGATGTGGCTCTTAAAACAGCTGGAGTGAAGGCATCTCTGCCCGAATCAATGGCGTAAATATTTCTCATACTTTGCTGATAGCCTATTAGCCTATTTGGTAAAATCCTTTCTACACAGATGATGAACCTCAAGGATTTCACCTTAGGTTTGTTAATGAAACGTTTGAGCTTTGATGCAGTTTTAGCTACATGTTTCAGTTGCTCATTCAGTGATTATTATGAAGTCTCCTTTTTTTTTTTTCTTCTTTCTATCATATTGTTTGGCCTTTTTTGATGTGGCAGGGATGTATGAAGGAAGGTCTATTAACCTCTTCTATTTTATTTTGGCATTACTCTTCATTTAGAGTTTCAATTGATGACTTTTTTAGTCTTTCTGGGCCGAGCCAACCAATATTGGCTTTGTAATCTATTTTGTAATGATGCTCAATTCATATTTTCATTTGGTTATATTAGCGATAATTGGTTATGTTTAAAGTAAAAAAATCAGAGCACTGATGGAACCTTTAGTAGGTGGTCTCTATCACTTTTAGTCAATCAGTATCATTTTGAATTTTTCCTCTTAATTGCCATTCATCTTCTCATCTTTGTTTATGTTCTAAGAAATTGGTTGATCAAGTTAAACACTCAACATTGTGGTTAGATTCGAGATATAATGTTGATTTGGTGGTGAAGGGAGGGGGAAAGAGGTGGGTGGTTCGAATTCTTTTATTAACAAAAACTAACAAACTAACAACTAACATTTGCCAATAAAAAGATATTCTGGTTGGATTGAGAACTATAAAATGAATTGCAAACTTGTGTGCTGCTGATCTGGCATACCTTTCTAGCCCATATGGCCACGATCGAGTGTGCAGTTGGCAAATGATTACAAAGCAAATACCTTGCATAAGTCTGAAAAAGTGGTAGCCAATAGATTATAGATGGACATTCCCGCTGATAGGAGGCTCTTGTGACCTAAAATTTGGTACAATTTAACAACTTGATTGGTTGTCGTTAGTGAAGTGTTACCGTTAAGGTCTTTTCGATCGAGAGAACTTATAAAAATTAACTTATGATATATAGTTTTAACTTGTTTCTCAATAGGCTTTTAAAGACAGTTTATGAAAACGTACTACAACTTATATATAGGCTTAAATATGATTTTGATTCTTAAAAAATAGGATTATTTTCATGTTGGTTTTCAATTTCTTTTTTTAGTTCTTGTAAAATTCAATATTTTTAGTTTTAGTCTTTCTTATCAAGTAATTGCATTAGTAATTGACATATCAACAACGTTGTATAGGTAAGTAATTTGTCATGTTATCAAGAAATTTAAAGGAAAATGTTTATATTTTTAAAAGTCGAGAAGATCTAATTTACTAAATAAATAGTATTTTTTTTTAAATCACACATCTTGTAAGAGATACACAATATTATGAGTTAGATAGGACTACAAGTTGAGATTATGAAATATCGTTTTTTTCTACTTTGTCATTTTGTTTGGTCTTTTGATGTGGCATGATGTATGTAGGAATGTCTATATTGCTACTTGCCGGTTTGATAATATATCACATTTTATTTTGGCATTACTCTTCATTTGTAACCTCGAAGGGGCACATTGAGATAACAAAAAAAAAAAAAGAGAGAGAGAGAGAGGCTTTTTTTGGCTACCTGTGATGTTTCATGTATAGTGTTTTAATTGATGACCATTTTAGTCTTTTTGGGCCGAGGCAAAAATATTGGGGGAAAAACTTAATACACCAGTTAAAAAACTAATACACCCAGAATATTTTTAAAATGCCAATACTATCCTTTGTTGGTTATAACAAAAGCTGAGGACCTTTTTCTTGCTGCCATTAACGAGTTGAATCTTCCGTTCAATGCATTGTGAGTGGGAGGTGTTGGTTGTGGTCGTTTTAGCTGGTGGTGGTTGCCTTTGACGCCGTTGGGTTGGTCGGAGTGACAGACGTTGGTGGAGCAGCTGTCGGAGAAGGTAAGTTGCATTTTTTGGCATTTACGGATTCGATAATCCGTATAGGATCTACGGATTAGTAAATCTGCACGTATTTTCAGCTTTGTGTGATCTGTATGGACCATACGGATCAGGTAATCTGTATGGTCCGTACGGATCAGGCAATCCATATGAGACCATACGGATTGCCTGATCCGTACGGACCATACGGATTGCCTGATCCGTACGGACCATACGGATTGCCTGATCCGTATGGACCGTATGGATTGATTAATCCGTAATTTTCAAAAAATGGAATTTAATTATTAAAATTTGATTTTAATTATTAAAAATTGTGTTCTTAATGATTATTATCCGTTTGTGTTGTGATTTATGTAAGTTTGTTGTCATTTGTGAAGATGAACAACGATGAGTGGATGTATGATGCTATAATGTCTGAAGAAATTGATATGAATGAAGATATCGGAGATGAACGAAATGCATTTGAAAAAGCTGATGGTTTAGTCGATTGTTCTGCAGCATTCAATACTTGTGAGGTATGTATATTATTTATAAATTCGTTACAATTTATTAATCGGTGATTTATGGAACTTAATCGTGATTATTATTGATTTGTGTAGGTGTTCGCTTCTCGTGAGGAAGTATTAAAATGGGTTAGAAGTGCTGCATATGAGAATGGTTTTGTAGCCGTGATAATGAGGTCGGACATGCATACTGGAAAGAAGGGAAGAACTTCATTTGTTTTAATTGGTTGTGAGAGAAGTGGAAAGTATAGAGCGTTCAATAAAAACATGGTGCCCACAGTGACTAGCACGAGAAAATGCAATTGTCCCTTTAGATTGCGAGCGAAACCAGTACCGGAAGGTGAAGGGTGGATGGTGAAATTATTATGTGGCACTCATAATCATGGTTTGGCAAACTCATTATGTGGACACCCGTATGTTGGTTGACTGACAGAGGAAGAGAAGGTTGTAGTGCATGATATGACACGATCGATGGTGAAGCCTAAGAATATTCTCCTTACTTTGAAAGAGCATAATCCGAATAATTGTACATCCTTGAAGCAAGTAATGAATGCACGATATACATATCGTACGCGTATCAGAGAAGGTAATACTGAATTGCAATAGTTGATGAAGCTTCTTGAACGAGACATGTACATTCATTAACATAGAGTGAAGGATGAAAATGTCATTCGTGACCTGTTTTGGACCCATCCAGATGCAGTGAAGTAGACAAATGCATATAATGTTGTTTTCCTGGTAGACAACACATACAAAACAAACAGGTACAAACTTCCGTTATTGGACATTGTTGGTGTCACTCTTACTGGGATGACGTTCTCAGTTGCGTTTGCTTTATTAGAAGCTGAACGTGTAGACAATGTTGTTTGGGCCCTAGAAAGTTTTAAAGGCATGTTTATTAAAACTGAATTTTTCCCAAAAGTCATTGTCACTGATAGAGATTTAGCATTGATGAGTGCAATTACAATTGTGTTCCCTATGTCTACCAATTTACTTTGTCGGTTCCACATTGAAAAAAATGTGAAGGCAAAATGTAAAACTTTTATCCGACAGAGTAACGCATGGGACTATGTGATGGAAGCCTGGGGAAGTCTTGTGGATTGTGGTAATGAGAATGAATTTGGTGATTGTATGGCAAAGTTTGACATTGTGTGTTCTCCATGACCTGCGTTTGTTGATTACGTGAAAACCACATGGCTCAATCCACACAAAGAAAAATTTGTTACAGCGTGGACCAAACAATTTATGCATTTGGGTAACACAACAACTAACAGGTTAGCAAATATTTAAGTTTTTTAAAGTTATTGCTTTTATATTGTGGTTGTAGGGGATAGTTTGTGACTATTACCATTGGAATGCAGGGTCGAGTCAGCACATTCAACATTGAAGAGGCTGTTGCAGAATAGCCTAGGCGACCTATGTAGTGTATGGGATGCAATGCACAACATGCTGACCTTGCAACATACTGAGATTAGGGCATCATTGGAGAGAAGCACACATGTGGTGGGTCATGTGTTTAAAGTAACACAGTATAAACGATTGATTGGAATGGTGTCCAGGTATGCTTTAAACTAATTAGCTGCTGAGTATGAGCGAGTCCATTATGCAGGCAAAAGCAAAAAACGTTGTGGATGTGTTATGAGAACAACACATGGACTGCCTTGTGCATGTGAGCTAGCTAAGTATGTTGTTGGGTCCATACCTATTGATGCTGTTGATTTGTTTTGGCGGAGGTTAAGTTTTGAAGATGAAGGTGTAGATGAGGGCCAGGTGGACATAATTGGAGAGATGGAAGCCATATCTATGCGTTTTAATAACCTTGACTTTTGTGGGAAGGTCACTTTAAAGACAAAACTTAGAGAAATTGCATATCCTGACAAGAACTCAATGTGTCCTCTGCCTGAAAAAGTGAAAACAAAAGGTGCGCAAAAGAGACAAGTTTCGCAACACGAAAGGTCAACCAAGCGGGATCCATCTTACTGGAAGTATGTGGACGAATTACATTCTGTTCAGAATAGTTGTTCGACACCAAAACATCCTGCAACATCTTCGGCTGATTACAGGCATACAAAGACCAAGCTACCAATGTTGGATCAGTTTCATACATTCATGCATGATTTCATTGTAGACATTATTGATGTTAAAGCTGATGGTAACTGTGGATTTCGTGTTATTGCGGCTTTACTAGGTTACGATGAAGAATCTTGGTCTTTGGTTCGCAATCATTTGCTTAAAGAACTTGCATAATGGTTTGGAAATCATTTTGTTCAGGTATATGTTGTTGAACACAGTTTATTGCCCAAAGTCTCTTAACAAATGTTAACCTAAGTTGATGTTGGTTATGGTTTCAGGTTGCATTGAAAGCTGGATGTCCTATTCCGCCACCTGCGTTGTTATGGTCAAGGAATTGTTACAATGTTGCAAATAAATGGATAGTTCCTTACCAATATAGAATAGAAGCTTATAGACAACTTCAGCATATGTGTACTGATTATGTTGACTTAGGACTTTAGTTACAATTGTATTATTTAAGTTGATATTGTTGACAAATTATGAATCTTGTTTAAGCATGTACTTTGATGCTTTGTTCAACTATGAACCCCATGTGTTGTTGTATAAACGTGTTTTCATGACAAGCGATAACTCAAAAGAAACATAATATTATAGATAATGTTAAAACAACAATAATGTCGAACTACATGAAGTACAATGTCGAACTAACATAATGTTCACATATGGTGAAGTAGAATAATAGGTACGATAAATCTAATAATAAATAAAACGCATCCAAAATCATCTCTATTGCTGCCTCTGCCTCGTCCGTCTCTGCCGCTGATAGACACATCGTTCCTCGGTCACCGAACGAGCTATACGTAATAGGCGCTCAATAGCGGCATAGGCATCAGTCCCAAGAGTAACCATGAGTAGGTCTATCATCTCCTGTAAGCCGCGTGCTATCCTATCGGATGTAGCCTGAACCAATGTCAAAATAATAACGGTTACCATTGTAACAGTACATATATTACAAAACAAACAGTTCAACAATGATGCACATACCAATGCATGGCGAGGCTCGTCGGATATAGGTGGATCTAGCGCTGGGTCATCAGTAGCAGCATGCGGAGGGTCCTCAACAATGTCTGGCTCGGGCGCCGGGTGCCTAACCGGATCACCAACCTCAACGGGTCTCATATATGGATGCGACACGCGGGAAAACCAGTCCATGTATCCCACCACTGTCTGACTAGGATGACGGGCAACCTCAGTGGTGGATGTTAAGTGATCCCCAAAGTGTATCTATGCCTCGTCAATCTCATCTAAGGATGGCGCATCTGCTAAGTGCATGTCTGGAATATCCTGAACATACCCGTACTGCCTGAGGACCCTACCCAGAAGATGTCTGACCACGACCGGTCCGCACCGAATATGACCAGAGAAGAGAGAAATGATGTCGAAGTCTCTATGTGGACGATGATCGACATAAGGAGTCCAACACACATCCTCCATGACCAACCTATCTAGTCGTTTACGATAGGTGATCATAGGTAATGCCTGGGCAGCCTTCCACCGACAGGCTCGTGGTTGGCACTCCAGATAATCCTGCACAGTAGTGACATTCCCCACAGTGGGTAAATGTTCATAGATCCAACACTACAAGCCAACATACCAACATTAGTTTGTTATCAGCAGAAGCAGAAAACATAACTATATATATTAAACACAATGACAACAGTCAAACCATTACCTAAAGTAAGGTGATATAATTAGCAAGATGCTTGCCGTGGTGCTGACATGCATAACTGAGGTTAGCATACATGTGAACAACAGCTGCCACACCCCAAGCATATCCTCCTGCGTCCTCTACATCATGAAAGGCCTCCAAGAACACCACACTGATATGTGTAGCGCTCTTGTTGGCAAACAGCGTGCACCCAACAAGATGAAGTAAGTAGGCTCTGGCTGCTACAATCCAGCTCCTCTCCTCGCACTTCACCGCATAGATGTCTCGCAGCCAAGACAAATGCACATATGCCCCATGGCATTGCTACATCTCCGCCCCAACATCTTCAGGGGTGACCTCCAACAACTCAACAAGCAAGTGAACACCTTGGCCAACGTCGATCATCTAGTACGACAACAAATGTCCGTCAATGGGGATATGCAACAGCGACGCCATGTCATCCAAGGTGATACTCAGCTCCCCCACAGGTAGATGAAAGCTGCTCGTCTTGGGGTGCCACCTCTCGACAAAAGCCGACAGCAAACCCTTGTCACCTGTCTCGACTGAGCATGCAATCAACGGGGCTAAGCCGGTACCAGCCACCAGTCCCTCTATCTCGAGTGCAGGCAGCCCAAATTTATGCACCTTTCTTCCATGGGACGCCAATTTCAACTTAGGTCGTTCCTACAATCATTTTACATCAATGTCAGTCTTGTACTTCAAAAATCAAACCAAATACAATAATAAAACAAGTACTTGTCCTTCCCCCACTCGCAGAGTGACGTGCTCAGCATACTGTGTCAAAACAGACGTGTCCTATGGCCCACCTGGATAACCTTCGAATTCATCACCTCCCCCCTTTGTGGCAGGGATATCAGGCTCCAGACGTTGGTCCTCAAGACCACCACCGTCATCCAAACCAGCCCCCAAATGCAAGTCTCGAGCCGGAGGGTCAACAACAGCTGCCCCTGGCCTTTGTCTTCTAACAGATGCCGTGGGCCTGATCCGTATGAAGTTCTCGGATTGCCTAATCCGTATACACTGTACGGATTAGTTAATCCGTAGAAGGCATACGGATTAGCCAATCTGTGCCGTCCCCAACAGACCCCGATAATTGCAACGTACCTCACACGGCGGCCGGAACAGATTACCACCTCCCTTAGTCGACGAACAACCACCAATGTAGCCTTAGACGCGTCGGAACTGACGAAACCAAAGACCAGCACAGGAGTACAGGCAAGCTGAACAAAATCGCAACAGAGCAGGGTGAGCAGGGTGTATGTGGCGGAATCTGTGAAGCCTTCAATGAAAATAGTGGTAATGAATGGGTTTAACACCAGGGGCATTTAAGGAAATTCACTGTGCATTTTAAAAAAAGTCTGGGTGTATTAGCCTTTTTGCTGGTGTATTAAGTTCCTCCCAAATATTGGTTATGTAATCTAGTTACTAATGATGCTTAATTCATATTTTCATTTGCTTATACTAGTACTACCATTTGTGATAATTGGTTATATTTGAAGTACAAAAGTCAGGGCACTTTGGAACAACTCCATGTTAGTTGTAATATGCTTCGTATGCTGAGTCAATTTGTTTAAATTTAAAATAAAAATTATTTTTAAAAGTATTTTTTAAAAAAATAAATGAGATTTAATTTTTAAAAAATGTAAAAGTATATATAATAATTTAGAAATAAAAATAGTCAAAACAATCACATAAAAAAGTATAAAACTACCTAGTTGCATGTTAGAGACAACTTATAATCTAGATTATAAGCTGTTTTTTTAGAATTTTTTTCCAAAATCTGTATGTTTGGGGAGCACCAGCTGAAATTTAGAAACAACTTATTTTTTGAAAAAAAAAAGTTTTCTTGTATCTAAAAAGTTGTAACTTATGATTATTTTTCAACAACTTAATTTTTTTCTAGCTATTTTCATACTCTTGTAGCTTTGTAAAATTTGATTTTTTTTTTGTTGCATCCAAATAAAATTAATCATTTTCAAACCACTTATCAGCTAACTTACCCAAACATATTTTTTGTTAGAATAGGATGAACACATACTCACACTCACAAAAGGAATTATTATTGAGAGAATCTTGCAGTCAAAGCAAAAGTTTATTGACATCACACACTTATGAGTTACACATGAACAACACTATTTATAGTGTATAACATTATGTAACTAACTGTCATATTAACTAACTAACATATCTACTAACTAACCGAAATTTGAATTACACTCAACACTTTCCCTTAATTCAAATACTCAAAAGACACAACTCCAATCTTACTTCTCAACTGCTCAAAACGATTTGTTCTCATTGGTTTAGTTAATATGTCTGCAGTTTGCACTTTTGTAGGACACTAAACTAGGTCAAGCTTTCCCTTGTGCACCTGATCTATTAGGAAATGAGACCTCGTTTCTATGTGTTTGCTCCTTCCATAAGAGACATGATTTTTGGCTAAGTCAATAGTTGATTTGTTGTCAACCATTAGTTGTATAGGCTTCCTCACTTCAATCATTATTTCTTCCAGCAATGCTTCTTCCTGCATTATTTCTCTTGAGGTGCTTCTTCTATCAACTTTGTCTCCACACCAATCTGAGTTTGAGTAGCCTATTAACATACTCCTATCTTACTGCATCATATTAGGAAATAAAACTCAAAACTCCAAGGTGCCTTACAAATACCTCATGATTCTTTTTGCAGCTACCTTGTGTTGCTTGAAAAGAGTCACATCCACAACTTCTTCACTCGCATATTTCTTTTGATGCAGTACCATTCCTTTTGAGGTGATTCTAAATTTCATACCAAGGACTGAAAATGAATAGAATACTTCAACACAACCAAGAGGGGGGGTGAATTGGTTGAATCTTGGTAAATTAAAATTTTAAAATCAGAGTTACCACAGGATCTTTATCACTTTAAAAATTGTTTCAAAACCAAGAATCAATATTCAATCAATTCCTTATCCAAGAAGAATAGAAAACAGAGTATAAGTTTCTGTGCAATGAGATTGATTCACAAATAAAGCAATTAAGAGATGAATAGGTGAGAAGAAAGATTAGCCACAAATTTTTATACTGGTTCACTTCAAACACTATGAAGCTACATCCAGTTCTTCTACTCAACACTAGAGTAGAGTTCCACTATTGCAAAAATATTCTTACAAGCAATTACAAGCCTCTCTTTATCAACCCTAGATAAAGTTCAGAAGTCTAAAACACTATTAGACCCTTAGAGACCAAAACCCACACTGAGAACACTACTCAGCTGCCCTTAGAGAAACACTATCTCTAAACATGTAAGAAACCCATTTACAATAGACTAATCTTTACAAAAATTCAAACAACAGTTTTACACCTTCAAAGAATAAGGAAAGATATCACCTGATAATCCAAGAACTCATGCAAAATGAATGATTCAACAGGTTGAATGACAGATTACAAACTCAATGCATTCCTTTCCTTATGCTTTGATGAACAATGATGCTTCACTGCTTTGAATCAAAAACCCATAAGAATTTGTGAAGCCAAGATGCCTTTTGAAACACAGAAAGTCACTAATGAAAGCTTGTGAATGTTTGTGAATGCTCAGATTTTGAAATTCTCAAGTTCTTAAAACACGGAGCAGTGGGTTCTATTTATAACAGCTTTCTAACTGAAAATAATCGATTAAACACGCTCCTGTAATCGATTATTTCGCATTTGTAATTGATTAATTCAAGAATGTAATCGATTAAAGTGCTCCTGATGTGTTCTGGGTTTAGACTATGAACAATATAATCGATTATTCCGTGAAGTAATCGATTAAACCAGACAAACATGTTTTTCTAAATGCAATGATTAATCGATTACTAACTGTGGTAATCGATTAAGACAGTCAGTCACATATTTTGAAATGAACTACGTAATCGATTAAAATAATATGTAATCGATTACCTCAGTAGAACATGTTTACCATAGGCACGGATGTAATCGATTACGACCATCTGTAATCGATTAAGACAGACAGTATGATTTTCCTATTTTGGCCTATGTAATCGATTAATTCGATATGTAATCGATTACTATGTTCTTGATTTGTTTTCTAAAATGCAAGAAGAACAAAATAATCGATTCAAATACTTATGTAATCAATTAATGCAGTACAGATTCATTTTTCCAAAAACTTTGCTTGTTAAATGCCTTTCTAGTTAATTGCTTTTATTTAGTCCTTTAATCTAACAATCCTAGATGAATGATTCATGCATGATATGCTCAATTGGATTATCAGATCATAAACTCCCTTTTACATTAATCAAATTGGTCTTCAAGCTTTCTTGGAACTTTTATCCTTGAGCATGTTGAAAGCACAAAACACTTAAGTCTTGATTCTTTGCTTATTTGTACATGGCTTCACTTGAATCAACAAGGACACCTTCTTAAATTCTTCAATCTCATTGGAGCTACTACCTGTAATCAGTAAGTCATCAACATAAAGGCATACTAGGAGCAAATTTGACCTCTCATGTTGAACCCTCACATAGATTCCATGTTCCATTGTGCACCTTTGAAACTTGAGTTGAAGTAAGAATGAGTCAATTCTTTTATTCCAAGCCCGAGGGGCTTGTTTAAGGCCATATAGGGCATTCTTCAATTTTTACACCATATCCTTCTTACCCTTAATCTCAAAACTAGGTGGTTGAGTAACACACACCTCTTCCTCTAGAGGTCCATTTAGAAATGCAAATTTAACATCAAGCTGGAATAATGACCAACCTCTTGCGCATGCTAAGGCCATAACTAGCCTTATGGTCTCAATCTTTGCCACTAGTGCAAACACATCAGAATTGTCTACTTATTCCTTTGTAGGAAGCTTTGTCAAGTGTGTCCTTTTTACTCGCATGATCTTCAACCTCTATCAAAAACATGAAAGAGAAAGTGAATAGGAGTAGCATAGAGTATACAAATTGTTGCATGCCTAATGCAAATACTTCTCCATTCATGTAAGTGTAGCAATTATACTGCCTAAGATATCAGTCGAATTCACTCACATTGTTTAAAAGATCATCAAATATAGTAGCCGAATGATTTGAGTTTTTTCTGCTTTTATTTTTAAAGAAAACAACAAATAAAAGTGAAATTATGTTAGTTTAAAAATTAAAAAATATTTTCTTTGAAAATATTTTAAAAAACAGGTCAAAAAATGAAAACAACAAATTAACATTTTCAGTATTTTATGAAGAAGTAAAAATAGAATGGCACCTTACAGTATTTTTTTGTTGATACATGTTTTCTAAATCTTAAAAATTTACAAATAAAAATTATTTTCAAAAAATAAAAATAGAAAATAACTACTCAAATCAAAGCAAACCAAGCATCACCTTAATTATTTTCAAAAAATAAAAACAGAAAATAAATACTGAAGATAAGAGCAGCTGTAAAGCTGTAAAGCTGGCAAAACAGCATACCACAAAAGAAATAAAAAGAAAATTACGAAAGCAGCAAAGCTATCCAGCTTCTGTGCATATCGAGTAACAAAACATTGTGACAAATATGTACTATTTATGTATAACCACAGAAAAAAAAATTAACTAAAAAGAAATTGATCTACAAGGTAGAAAGGGACTGACCTTGTCTGTGTCCACATCATGCATAATTGCATTGACAACTTCTTCACTGTTTGTGTCAAGATCATTTGATAAGGCACTACGCAGCTCCTCAATGTCACCATACTCACTTTTGTTCTGATCAAAAAATTGGAAGGCTTTGCGAAGATGCTCATCATTTCCCATCTTTCTCAGATGAACAGAAATGGCTACAAACTCTCCATAATCTAAGGTGCCCATCCCCATGTACATCACCCTGTGAAAGCAGCTCCCAAATGTTAGGAGTGAACAAGACAACCTTCTAAGTGGATGTGTGTTAGACAATGATCTAACATAAATTATACAACCGTGCATCACTTTCAATTGTGAAGCTTGTTATAAGGAAGAACAAAAATGGCACTGAAGGAAGAAATGAATTAAGAATGCCTGCTTGTGGCATTTTTTAGTTAAGCATACCTAGTTAAAGAACCAATAACCTGTTGGTGTTTGCAATTTACCTAATACAGTTATACTAAGATCCAAGTTTGCATTTAGTTCACATATTAAAAAGAAATTTCACTGAAAATAAAATAAAAGACCTCAATCTTATATAAATATCAACTGTTGAATAAAGGTTGAAGATAAAAGGTGATAGTAATACTCACAGCTTCCGTAAGAGCTTGGACATCTGATTTGGGAACTTGATGACCAAGTTTATGCAACCCTACTCGTAATTCATCAATGTTAGATAAGCCTCTGTTGTTTGTATCCATAAGTTGGAATCCCTCTTTTAGCCCTGCAGCTTCTTCTACTGTCAAATGCTCAGCAATCACCTGTTCACATGAAATAGCAACATGAAGAAAAAATTAGTAAGTCATGAAATAAAATACAGACAAATCAAGCGGCTGAAGATCATTGGTAACTTGATCTCCAGTTACTAAATTGACACAAATATTCAACTGCTTCAACTTGGACAACTCATAGGCAAAACACCGTTAAGGTGATTCAATGAAAGATTCAGCACATTTAGTTTATGTAGTTGTACCAAAAAGGGTCAAATTGTACCATTGAGACGCATTTAATTTACGATTAACTTTGAGTTGCAAGTCTTGCAATTCTTCCACCACCATCACCAGTCACATTAGCACAAACAACTCCAACCCAGTTGCAGAAGAAAGTGGCATTGGACCATGCTGTGATGATAGAGCCACTTGTAAGGTTGCCTGCAAACTCCTTCAGAGCTGATAAATCATGCGGGTCACAGTATAAGGGTTGATTATTATTATTATTAAGCCCTGGTTACAAGCAAAGCAAGCCACCCAAGAAACATCACTGCAAATGTGTCACTGATAAACATGTGAACAACACAATTGCTGAAACCAAGCTGATATACTCAGCTGAGAATCATGAACACAGCAGAAGCTAGTAGTTTTTTTTTTTTAATGAGGTCAGAATCATGAAGACAGCAGAGGGTAGTAGTAGTATCACTGAAAAGTTATAAACTATGATTGACAAGAAGTATCTAGTTTGTGACAGGTACAAATGAAAGGCCCCAATTTGAAGAAAACTATTTGGATCACCAATCCCCACCAACACCCAATCTCAAGAACAAGAGACAGATATAGACAGTGGGAGACCCCCTACTGAAGCTGAAAGCAAACCCAAAAACACCACCCTTGAAGAAAGACATAAGCTGACCAAATTGAAGATACTTATATCCCATATCCCCAAACACCAAAGAAATTTGAACAAGGACCATAAGGCAACAGATTGCAGACGAAGCAATCAACAGAGTCAATTAAAAAAAAATGAAAGAGAAAAACAATGGACAGATATGACAAACCTAATAATTGAACAACTTTTTTGCAAAATATGTGTCTTTGTAACAAAATGTTACTATATCAACATGATTGTCCTTCAGTAACAACAGATCGACCTTGCACTTTGTGGCAATACAACCTTCACAAGGCCAAGCATGATCAGCTGTATGAGAAAGGAAAGGAGCAATCCAAGTTGAATACAAAAAAGAAATAGATGGAAAGTTCATTGATTCATACTGAGTTACTGTCCTTCATAACCTTCTTTCATTTTCTCCAGTGAATCAAAAAGTGCCTTCCTTCTGGTGTTCTTCATCCACTATATATAGGAATGACATTGAAGTTAATTGTGATGGCAAGTTGCAAGCAAGCAGGCAACAAAGGAAAGAGTGAAAATGAAAGTGTTAACCTGTGTAAAGCAGTACATTGAACGCTCAACTCAAGCAAAGAAGAGTACACATACCTTGCTGGGATGGAGGACTAAAACCTTAAATTAGGAAGAAAACTCATAACAATCAAAATAGTGTGAATCCAATTACATATAACGACACCCAACAGACGAAAATACAGTGTCCAAAATATTTATGTCGGGAAATTTTGTTCATAAAGTCTTCAAAAAAATTGGACATACATGGTAGTAGTTTGTCCTATAACATCTAATGCTGTGTCTATGCAGTCTTGTGAAGTTGTAACAAATACGCAGCTCATTTTTGCCGAATTATTGTTATGTACGCCATGTCTAATGGCGTCTGATCGACAAACCACTACATCACACATAAAAACAGCAACAAAACATTTATTTCCAATGAAAAATGTAATAAGTTCATAGTTAAACAAGTGTAAACACAATGTGTACAAAATGTAATATACCTTATTCCAGTCACTCCTCACATACCCACTGACTACGTTCCATATCCAATGCATGACGTAATAGCCGCATTCATAGCCTCCAGGTTGTACATGGCTCTAAAATGAGACAAAAAAGGTATTGTAATGAACAGATATCACATTAATGCCAATAACATTACTATGCAGCCAATAATCATTAAATCAATAACCTTGACTTCAATCCATTTTGGTATGGCATTAGACGTTTTAACACAGAATGTTCCCTTCAATTTCTTCATTACCTTAAATTGGGTGTACAAAACATCAATGAGGGTTAATGGTGCAAATATGGTTAAGTTTATAAATATTACTTCAACTAACTTGTTAATGGTGGTTTTTATGTGAATATCAGGCTTCCTATCTAATGAACAAAACCAAACAACTTCATAAGACCATGGACATAGCACAAGAAGTTGCCAATGGGCCCTGCAATGAATAAAAATTCAAAATGGGTTAACATGGACAAATTGGCATTGGGATATACAAACTAATTTTTTGTGCTTACTGATTGAAGTAAGCTTCTAGGTATAACTGTCTTTGTGATTCCTTGACCCAAGTTTCAATGTAATTTTCACACTCTTGACTTGTTTCCTTTGCACAGTGTAACATTTGAGGCTCAAGGAATCCATAGACAGAATTATGCCCTAAGCTTCTACATTGGTCTTCCATAAACCTAATTTGAAGACATTTAATCCAAGTAAAATATATAACATCAAATGTTACCCAATAACAAAGCTTACAAATTAAAGGTAACGTAATGCAAATTGTACTTACATCATCCACAGCTGTATGATAGATATGTTCAAACTTTTGTCGCCTGAAATGATTTCGTTGACATCATTAAAAGTTATGAACAATGGTGTCACTACATTAGGGAGACCAAATTTAGATCCATCCCACAACAACTCAACGGGCTTCTTGTAAAAATGAAAGAGATTCATTATCAAATCGCCCAATGGGTCATCTCCACAATCATTGTCTGACCGTTCAATAGGTTCACTGGGTTTTGTAGTACGCAATTGTGAATCCTATTTTTTTTAATAACAAAGTCATGTTAATTATTGAATAGGTCATGAAAAGGACAACTTAATTTAAAAATCATAAAACTTGTCAAATAAATGGAAAAACGCCATAGATGAATACCTGGGGAGGTACGACTTTGACAAGATATGTGGGCCACGCAACAAATGTGCCAAGAGTTTGTCTCACATATTGGATTTCAGATGACGGGAAAGGAACTTCTGCTTCTGCAGCAATAATTTCAGTGACATTTGTAACGCCTCTCTTTACCCTCTCGTACTTGATTGTTTTTAGATAAAATAAAGTGTCCATTGTGTATTAAAATTCGTTTAGTAAAAATTTTTCACGAAAATTCTTTTCGCTTTGCTTGCTAATTTTATAATTTGTAACAAACATAAATAATTATTCTCACCACGATTTATTTATAAAAACAGCACAGTTAAACATAAC
>PYAF01005625.1:34844-48134 GCA_007407185.1 Glycine tomentella
GGGTATTCTGATCATTTTTCAAACATCCTAGAGTACTTATAGTATTTTCTCCTTAAGATACCCTGCTAGTATGCCTAGGGGTATTTTAGTCATTCCTAAAATGTCCAGGGCATTTTCGTCATTTTCCTAAATTCTTCTGTACTACCTCCAATTAGTATTTTACCCTATAAATGGACTGAAATTTTGGGGTGTTACAACATTCACTCTGACAACATCATCTGCATAAGCCACATTCTGTATGGTGGCCACCCCATGCTGAACTGTTCCCATGGCTACCAGCTTCATCGAATGTTCACAAACAACATACAGTCCCATAGTACGAACGGTAGGCGTAATATTTTCTTCTGCTGATGGCATATTTGCATTTGCAGCACAACTCCCCTTTGTGCTGACACATGCAACTATTTCCTGAAACGGTTCGTCAACATCAGTAAACGCTGGTGATGCAATTTGGGACAACTCCATTATGATGGCCTCCTTTAACTCTTCTTTCATTTTCTCAACTGTTTTTTTGGTAACATCCTCTTGTTGTCTCGTCTAGTCTTCTTTCATTTTTTCAAGAAGGGTAGCGAAATCATGTGGAGTCATAGATGCCAGAGAACTACATGAACCACGAGATGCCTGTCCAAAATGTTGCCGTATTGTCACACCAGTACCTGCTACACGAACACGACCAGGGTGCTCTGGTCGCCCTAACGCAGTGTTGAGAATGTCATTTTGACCTTGTGGAACAAAGCTTCCCTGTGTTGTTTGTTCTTGTAAGGCGTCCCACATGACAAAGCACATGACAACCACAAAATAATAAGGTTGGTGCACACATTAATTTTAGCTACTTGAACACAAGAGGTCAACATTAACTCACTATTTTAGCTGAAATGTCTTGTGCCGCTGTAGAGGTCATTCTTCCATATGTCTTTGTTCAAGCCAGCTTCCACTTAACATGTCTTGGTATTGGAGATGGTGGGTCTTCGATCAAGGTAGGGTTTTCAGTGTTCATTGCATCTTCTTGTCTTTTCTTCATCTTTTCTTCCATTAGTTTTTTTTCAAGCAACTCGTAACCTCCTCGAGATAGGACGTGTGGGCAATCATTGAATTTCTGAATTTCTTGAGCCTTTTTCCTAACTCCCTGTGTAAAAAACCAAAATATCACAAAATTCAAAAGTCTGATTGTAATTTTAAGCTGCTTGATAACATGTTTACTTCTTATAACCAGTTGTCTCACCTGCCAACTAGGATTTTTCCTACTTGCAGCAAATGCTTCCCAAGTATCATGATCTAACCCATACTTAACACAAGGATCTCCTTTATATTGCCCCTGTTTATCACCGTATATGTAATTACAAGTCAGGGAAGACTTAAATTGCCTCCATCTTGTGGCCACCGATGACATCACCTTGTTCTTCACTGCAGCTGGTTCGGAAATCTCAAATTTTCACTGCACAAAAACAACTCACATTAAGACACATACCTTGTAGGTTTAATAATGTCCTTCAGCAAATAAGAAAAAACAAGGTAATGTGAAATACCAAGATGTTATCCCATATTAGCTGCTTTAGATTTTCCAGAACTTCTTTCCAACTTTCGTGGAGTATAGGAATTTTTTCTTGTGCTACAACACCTAGGTAGCTGTGGAACTTCTCTTTGTGGGGACCAGATCCTCTCCCAGTTAGAGGATTGACTACAACGGTTGGTCTACGCTGGTACAGCTTCCTTCCTGTCAAGCATCTTAGTTTGGTTGATTGCCTTGTCTTCCTCGATGTAGATTGTGAAGGTGCATCTGTTGGCGGAAGGGGTTGCGGTGGTGTTGCCATTAATTTCTGCAAATAAATAAATAATTTATAGTAAGTTGTCATAATTTACAATGTAAGGTAAACATAAATGCAAAGGTAAGGAATAAGTAATTAAATGGCAGGCTGGTATATTCAACTCAGTACATATAACCGTTGAAACTTTGACATACATTACTTACGTCTTGTTCTTTTCCCACAAGCCTTCTTCGTGATCCGTACGAATTGCATGCTCATCATCCATCATATGTTCGTCACCAATTGGAGGTATTTGCGTATACAGAGGCGGCATCTCATGTTTGTCATGTACAGGGTGTTCACTTTCATAACACATGGCAGTTGTTCTTCCTTGAATAACCACAGACAACCTTGAGTTGTAAGGATCTTGCACATAAAAAACTTGTTTCGCTTGTTCAGCCAGGATGAAAGGCTCGTCTTTGTAACCCAGTTTTTGAAAATCAACTAAAGTAAAACCATATTAGTCCACAAGAACACCACTATTTCCATTGACCCAATTACACTTAAATACAGGCACTCTGAATTCATTATAATCAAGTTCCCATATTTCTTCAATGACACCAAAGTAAGGCATCGAAGCTCGAATCGGTTTTTTATCTGATGCACTAGAAAAATGTTCCGAAGAAGCCTCAACACTTACACCACTGTTTTGCACACTACTTTTATCATCCTGGGATTTAGTGTAAAAGGAGTAGTTGTTGATGTCGTATCCCTTCCAAGTTGGAACATTAAGGTTTGGCCCAACCACTAATCGAGTTAATTTTGTTGATGTTGTTTGATCTCCAACAATTTTATCTCTGAACCACTTAACAAAAGTCTTGTTATGCTTCTGCAATGCCTTCATGATGTTGATGTTTGGGTTCGAATCTATGATGTATTGTTTGTGCATCTCTATGTACGGCAATACCTCAGCTGTGTTATTCAGAATATACAAATGTGCTTGTTCAACTTCTTTTCGGGACATACTGACCACATTGAAACCCCGTGTACCGCAACCTCCTTGGGATAAGTCATGTCGCGGCTGCGGAATCCCTACAGGTTGAAGTGCATCGACGTACTCAGTACAAAACTCAATGCATTCTTCGGCGACATACCTTTCAACAATTGAAGCTTCTGGTCGGTACTGATTTTTTGTATAACCTTTGAAGACCTTCATGTACCGCTCAACAGGATACATCCATCGTAAAAAAAATCGGACCACATAACCTTATCTCCCTAACAAGATGGACAATTAAATGTACCATTATGTCAAAAAAAGAAGGCGGAAATAACATTTCCAATTCACAAAGCACAATGGCAGCCTCGTGCTCCAATTCATCTAGTTGTCTTGGGTCAATAACTTTGCTACAAATAGCATTGAAGAAAAAACATAGACGAGTTATGGAAACCCGTACTTTCTCAGGCAACGTACCTCGAATGGCCACGGCCAACAATTGTTGCATTAAAATGTGCAATCGTGAGACTTCAATCCTACCAATTTAAGCTCCTGCACCGACACAAGGCTCTTGAAATTTGAAGAGTATCCTTGTGGGATTTCAAATTTCGCAAAGTTTGACAAAAACTTTTTTTCTCCTTTGTTGACATGGTGTGACATGCTGGTGGCAAATAGACTCGACGACCCTCTACAATGGGATGCAATTGTTGACGTATACCTAATTCAACCAAATCTTGACGACTTTTCAAACCATCCTTAGTTTTACCTTTTATGTTCCATAAGGTGCCAATCAAGTTATCGCATACATTTTTCTCAACATGCATCACGTCTATACAATGTCTAACTTCTAGATCAGACCAATACGGAAGATCAAAGAAAATTGATTTTTTCTTCCAAATGTTCTTTTCAATCGCTTCCTTCTTTTGGGTCTTCCCAAAGATAGTGATAATGTCCTTCACCCGATCATAAACTTGCTTTCCATCCAACGGTTTAGGTGCAATTTCAGTCTCCTGCCTACCATTAAAAGCTTTCTTCAATCGGCGATACGGGTGATAAAGATTGAGAAATTTGCGATGCCTATTATACACTGTTTTCTTTCCATGCTTTAGTTGGAGGTAGCTTGTATGTTTCTCGCAAATAGGACATGCGTGATGCCCTTTGACACTATATCCACTCAAATTCCCATAAGCAGGAAAGTCATTAATGGTGCAGAAGACCATTGCACGCAACAAGAAAGGTTGTTTCACATTGCCATAAAAAACCTCAACGCCATCAACCCACAATTTCCGCAAGTCTTCAATCAACGGAGTCAGATACACATCGATATCATTGCCTGGTTGTCTTGGACCAGCTATCATCATAGCCAGCAACATGTATTTTCGCTTCATGCATAGCCAAGGAGGGAGGTTATAAATGATTAACAAAACTGGCCATGAACTGTGATTGGTACTTAAGCTACCAAAAGGATTCATACCATCTGAAGTAAGCCCAAGCCTTAGGTTTCTTGGCTCAGACCCAAAATCAGGATACAAAGAATCGATTGTCTTCCATTGAGGAGAATCAGCAGGATGTCGAAGCAACCCATCAACCACTCTTCCTTCTGCATGCCAACTAAGATGTTTGGCATCATTTTGATTAGAAAACAGCCTCTTGAATCTTGGAATAATGGGAAGATACCAACAAACTTTTGCTGGACATGCGTTCTTTTGCGTTGCATAATCACCACTGTCGCCATCCTTCACTTTGTAACGGGATACCCCACATGTTGGGCACTTGCTCAGTGTTGCAAATTCATTTTTGTATAAGATGCAATCGTTAGGGCAGGCATGAATTTTCTGGTACTCCAAACCCACAGGACATAAAATCTTCTTTGCCTCGTAGTGATTTTTCGGGAGTACGTTGTCTTGAGGGAGCATCATTTTCAACAATGCTAGCAACGCGGTGAAGCTTTTGTCACTCCACCCATATCTGGCCTTCAAGTTCACCAAAGCTAACACCGCTGACATCCTGGTGAATGTTGTGCACCCCGCATACAATGGCTTATTTGAATCACTTTGTAATTGGTCATAGTAAGGTGCATGTGCTTGGTGAAAACCCTCTTGGCCAATATCACGAATCATTTCTTCCAACCGACACCCAAAGACGTCCTCACCAAACACAGGTTCAGACATTGATGGCGTGTGTGACACTTCTCCGTGCCATATCCATGTAGTATAACTTTGGATTATGCCATGACATATAAGATGTGACCTTATCTCATCCAATGACTGTCGACATCCATTTCCACATTTAACACAAGGGTAGAAGTACTTGCCACCCAAAGATGGTGCATTAATTTCAGCAAATTGCAAGAAGAATTCAACCCCATTCTCATACTCCTCAGTTATACGTGATTTTTCCATCCAACTACGATCCATGTTTAGTCTGTTGT
This sequence comes from Glycine tomentella, assembly GCA_007407185.1. Lineage (NCBI taxonomy): Eukaryota > Viridiplantae > Streptophyta > Magnoliopsida > Fabales > Fabaceae > Glycine > Glycine tomentella. The sequence continues at coordinate 40,015 of PYAF01005625.1, forward strand.
GATACTAACAATGTTATCAAACATGGTTAAACATATTCCAATGAATTCATTACAGGTGTGGCCCTATCCCAATCAAAAACATTCAATTTTTTTACCTAATTCATTTGTCGACGACAACAACATGGGTTGTTTAATTTGACATAATTTTTCCAGCATTTCGCCTCCATCTCCAAGTACACGAAGTGAAACTAGTGACATTAAGTCACATCATGTCAAATGTGCACCCAGAGATAAAAGGAACACGCATTAATCCAAAATTTCTTCAAAATAAACAAACCATACTTATATTCGACGCATGAGTTAGGTAAAAAAATATAACATTCACAAACTGTCCAAAACTGACAATTCAGGGTCAAATACAATGATTAATCGAAAGTATCCGTTTTCGTCATTGTATTGAAGGTCGAACGGGACTCTAAGGTACAAAAAAAATGCATATAACTTTAAAACAATGTATAACACATGTTTTGGATGTAAGTGTCATACGTCTCATAAGTGTACCAAACAAACACATACCTCCTATAGTGGGAACAAACAATAAAAGCAATTTTGGTGATGGCAACGGTATCAAATCAACAAACGTGATGGCCTTCACACAGAATGTGGCCTTCAACCACTTAGTAAGTTCCCAACTAACAACGTCAGTTACATGTACCTGCAAACAAAATAGGTGGTCAATAATCGTAACCAAAGCATGAGAAGAAAGGTTGATATAGTATTAGCACCAATAAACCAAATCTAACATTTGATCTATATGTGGGGACTAAAACTATTTTTCCCAAAAAGAATGAAAGTTAAAAATGAATACAAGTATAAGGATGAAGTCAATAGTTTAGCTTTTATATTATCACAAAATTATTTATTTGGTTTGTTTGGTTATTAGTAATGGTCAACATTTTGAAATTCTTGAGTTGGTCATGCTTGCAGATTGTGAATGGAAAGCACAAGCAAGCAACGTTTGTGTTGCTTCATTTTATTGGACGTCCAGTGGAATTAACAGGTCTGCTGAAAGGATCAAAGAGGTTCACAACAGATGTGGATAAGGTGAAAAAGCCCTATGGAATAATGCTTTCTAAGTGGCAAATCAGCTAGAAGGACTTCTTCGTAACTCAGGAGGAAATAACCACAACAATGAAACTAGGCTGCAAGAATTTTGTTTTTCTTTTTATTTAACATATACCGGTTATCATTTTTTCTCATACGTCTCATATCTTACGTACTTGAGTCTCTAAGGGAACAATCTATGCTCATCAACCCCTTCCTCACTTATAACCCTCTTGGAACATCATCCATATAACTGTATCAGATCCTGCAACTTCACCATTTATCCACTCTGATTATCATGGAAGACAAAGGAGATGTTAGACCTTTGTTCTCGAGGGACTGACAAACCTAGAGGATATAAAGTCTGACTCTGAGAGCGAAAAGCTAAGTATGTCATCCAAGAGTTCATATTTTCAGCCATGGATTGCAAATGTAGTCTGCATGGATGATGATTTCTCAAGACATGAGAACAACATACAAAGAGCCAGTGACAAGAATTTAGCTACTGCCTATGAAGTTTTGCTTCATAAATTTTCAAAGTTGGATCAAGATCCTATCCTACGAATGCAAAAGTGTTAGACAAGCAATTTCACTAGCTAAAACTTCAGCCCCTGGACCTCCCCCATTGTGCTCCATTTGTCAGCACAAGGCATCTGTGTTTGGCAATCCACCAAGGTGGTTTACAATTGCTGAATTGCAACTTGCCACAGGTGGTTTTTCACAAGCAAACTTCTTGGCAGAAGGTGGTTTTGGTTCTGTACACCGTGGTGTACTGCCTGATGGGCAAGTCATTGTTATGAAGTAGTATAAATTAGCCAATACTGAAGGAGATAAAGAGTTTTGCTGAAAAGTAGAGGTCTTAAGCTGTGCACAACATCGCAATGTTGTGATGTTAATTAGGTTTTGTCTGGAGGATGGAACAAGATTGCTAGTGTATGAATACATCTGCAATGGCTATCTGGATTCTCATCTCTACAGTAAATTCCTTTGAATCCTTAAATATTTTTTACCCATACTACATATATTTGCAATATTGATAATCTGACAACTTAATTACCATTATACTCCCTAATGAAAATTTGTCTCTCCAATGATCTTTATTCAATCTTGATCGAGGGATTGTGATCATAATCTTCATATAATGCGATTTGAATGGCTGTCCTACTATGAATGTGCAGCAACCAAATATTTCATGAACTACTAGTGTCATCAATACATTGTTTCCATATTTGTTCATTTGGCAAATTCATTTAGAATACACTAACAGTATATAGATTTTTTATACTATCATTTGATCATAAATTGTCATGCTAATCTTGTTTATTGACTTTGATAATAACTATCTTAAAAGTCATACCTACTATTTTTGATTGGTTAATCTTTACACTGAGTGTGTAGAAAAACTCATTGATTTATATAGAAAAAAAATAAAAGGATATTTGAAGGATCATTTGAATTTGCAGGATGAAAGCAGAATGTACTGCAATGGTCTGCTAGGCAAAAGATTGCAGTTGGAGCAGCTCGTGGCTTGAGATACCTTCAATCAGAATGTAGAGTGGGTTGTATTGTGCACCGTGACATGCGGCCTAACAATATTCTTCTCACACATGATTTTGAGGCTTTAGTACGTCTTATTCTTCACTTTGAAAATGGACTAATAAGTGTTCACATAATGGTTTCATACGCTGTTTACAACAATTACTTATCTATGAAGCCATATGTTCATAACTATGGTTTTAGGTATATATGTCTTAGAATATGAAATATCACAACTAATTTTAGGTAGGAGATTTTGGACTAGCAAGGTGGCAGCTAGATGGAGACATGGGTGTGGAAACCAGGGTGATAGGAACATTTGGGTAGTGCCACTTTCTTTCATTATCAATTTTCGTTTGATTAGTTGTACAAAAATAATGATGTAAACCTTGGTTATTCATAGGTATTTGGCGCCAGAAGATGCTCAAAGTGGTCAAATTACTGAAAAAGCTGACGTGTACTCATTTGGGATAGTATTACTGGAGCTAGTCACAGGAAGGAAAGCAGTAGATATAAATCGGCCCAAGGGCCACCAATGCCTATGTGAATGGGTAAGATTTCATTCACCGATGAGTGAGTTTAATTAATTATAAGCAATTTATCCAATATCTGAAAATGTTTATTACATATTATAGTTTTCAATTTTTCTTATGATGTATCAAAACAAACACTTAAAATTATTGATTGTGGTTCAAATGTCTGCATAGGCACGACCATTGATTGAAAAACAAGCCATTTACAAACTAGTGGATCAGAGCTTAAGGAACTGCTATGTTGATCAACAGGTTTATTGCATGCTGCAATGTTCCTCTTTGTGCATCGGACGCAATCCTCATTTAAGGCCAAGAATGTCTCAGGTTGGAATATTAATTCACATGCATTGTGATAGAGCCAATAGGTGGGGGAAAATGTATTCAAGAAGGTGTAAATAGCTGTTAGGGGGGTGTTATTACAGCATAATTGTTGTAATATGTATAACTAACGGTTTGTTAGTATAACTGATAAAGGGAAGCTGTATATAGGGAAGAGGCATAACAGATTAGGGGGAGGAAAATAGGAGGCCAGTGACCTCGAATTCAGTTGTACGCAGTGGAGAATACTCTCCAAGAAGCTAATAAACATTTCCTTTCTTTCTTTGAGCCTGTTGCAGTGTCTATGATTGGTATCAGAGCTCCGTTCTGGGGAGTGGGCACGTTCATGGCAGCGAAAAGCAATATCAAGATAGAGACGCACATGGAGGCACTAGAGAGAGCAGTGGAAGAGGTGCGGGAAGCAAGGGAAACAGACCGCCTATTGTCTCTATCACATTGCCTTTGTATGGATTCATAGTAGTTCTCACCTCAGCATTTTGTCTTTCTTATTTTTCTTATCCAAAACCAATATTCATCCCTCACTCATTGTTTATACTTTCTCATATAGCTACTCAGGATGCTGGAAGGTGACATTCTCATGTGATTGCCTGTCACATTTCCATTTCCCAAGAACATCAATGTAGAACTTGTTCAAAGCTTGTTGCAGATTCTTCATTTGTAATAAGCTTCGAGTTTTTCCTCCTAGATTTTTATATCAATGTTGTAAATATTGTCTTCAGTTTTGTGGAGCATGTATATTTGACCAATAACAAGCTACAAGGTAACATTCCAGAATCAAGGTGGCTGCTAGGAAAAGGAATGGCAATATGGATTGGATTTTTAATAATCCAATCTATATCTAATCCATATCTACTTAAATAGATTGGATTTTAAATCCATATCCATATTATTTAAAAACCAATTTGGATTTAAAATCCAATCCATTTAAGTGGATATGGATTGGATCATATCCAAATAAAATCCACTTAAATGTTATATTTTTTTTATAAATTTTTATAATCAATTTAATGAAAACAATTAATAAATTTCTGATCATTGTAAAACTTGAATTAATGTTAATAATCTGATCATTTCTTCACTTGCAGATGGTCTGCTATTGCAGCTGAGTACCAGGAAGAACAGATAACGAAATAAAAAATCATTGGCACATAGCACTCAAGAAGAGGTCTCAACAAAACACACTCATAAATGAAGAAACCACAACCTCCAAATCAAAGAATAAAGAATCAGTTCAGAACAAGGGTGTGTTTGTTACTCTTCCAGCAACTTCCCAGATTTCAGATAATTCATCATTATTGCCAGTTTCATCCACCTGCAGCGAGTTTTCCTCCATAACTTCTGATCTTTCCACTGCTGCCAGCTATACGGGAAATTTGGTGTTTGAAGATGATGACTTGGGTTTTCTGGATTTATACAATATTGATCCTATGAATGGAAATTTGTGGACAGAACTAAATCTTGATGACATTTCCTTCAATACACCATGTGAAATAGTTTCAGGAGATACTAATATCAATTTTGAAAGCTCAAGTTCTAGCAATAGCAACACACTTGATTCTCCGCATCAATCAACCAGCGAAAGTATTGTTGTGAATGATGATGACTTTGGTCGCTTTCTCGATTCAGAAGAAGAGGCAACAGTCGATAACTTTTGGACACAGTCATATGTAGGTGACATGTCCCACATTCCAAGCGAACTACTTGTTCCCTCCGTGGCAGAATCTGAATATTTTACTCCATTATATGATGATCTGTGGGGATAAACTCATTTGTACGATGAAAATCATTGCTTATTCTGATGAACAAAATTACTCCATCTCTAGAGATCAATAGTTTTGAGAGTGTTATGAGAGTTGGTGATTCCAATTCTTGATCCAACCTAGACGGATGAATCTTTTAATATTTGTGGGTTAGGGGTTTGTATAGTATTGTAGCAGTTGCTCTCCTATATTTCTCTTGTACCACTTAAATATAATTTTTATAAACTCTGCAGAGGTTTATGTTAATGAATTTTTAGATACAAACCAAAATCAAATGAGCTGTGTCTCATTCAAAGGATACTTAAATACTTGTTTATAATCAGAGGTTTTATATACTTACAATAAGAATGCTAAACTGAAAAAGTTGAATACTTCAATTGAAGTACTTCCATCATTCTAGGCATAATCATGTTTTACACTTTTAATCTGTTTTTCTAGAATTTTTTAATCAAAAAACTTTTTCATTTAAGAAACAGAAACAAACGCCCTGTATCGAATACAGAAGCCAAGACAATTAATGCTTCTAAAGTGCAAAGCTTAGCTCATGGAGTTGCACTTTCAAATTTTATAACTTCTAATACAGCCACCGTCCAGTGAAATAGTCATTCTCAAATCTAAAGTTACACATACTAACCAATAAAGAAAATGATTTTATATATCCATCACAAAGTGTTCAACACATGGTGCTCTCTTAGCCACAACATCACATTTTATATTCGAAAAACCAATATCATATATAATTTTCATCATAATCTCCATCCACACCCTTTTCCCCTTTAATTTTCATCATCACAAGCCTAATATTAATGTTAATATTTGTTGCTCCATATATGTTGATGTTATATATCAGGGTGGTTGGAAAATTAAGTCTGTCAAAATTGCAGTAAACAATTACTATCCTGAATCACTATTTTATTTGAATTGGACGGTGGAACAATGAGTAAGTATATAAGCCTAATTCCCCCAAGCTAAAAAGAAAATCTTTTGTCCCATTAATTATGTATAAGAAGTCTTTGGCAGAAGGAAATCTGAAACTTTCATTGTTGGCAGTTGGCACTTGTTTCAGCTTTCAAACAACACTTGAAGTCCGATAGCATTTTTAGATACCAGATTTTTGTAATAACAATACTTGAAATCTCCCACCCATTATTGCAAGGGTTCTTAAGGTTAACACATTATACTTTGATTGAAACCAGACTCCACAAATAAAACAATACTAGTAGCCATTAACAAGGAGGTTCCATTTTGTTTTGTTCCATTAGATAACGTTGACCCACCCATTCTGATAAAAGCTTAGGAAATCCTTCAGCAGCCCTATAAAGCTCTAGTTATATTCTAATACCTGGGCTTATATTCCAAGCTACAACAAAAAGCTCTAGTTATAGCCTTAAAGGACAAACCACGATCCACTGCATCAACTATATTAAATTATTAATGACAAAACTGTATGGGGAAAGATCCGAGTTTGATAAGCAATGGGAATTTGAAAACCATGTTAATAGAAAGTAGTAAACGAAAAAGCACCAACATTCCTAAGAGAGACAAAGAGAATCCAAACCCATTTCAACAAAATAATAAAATAAGGAATTCTAGCACAGAACTGGTTTCAGATCGAGAATCCAAATCCATTTCAACAAAATAAAAGGAATAATGAAAGGAAAAGAGAGAAATAGGATACCCAGTTTGGAGGAAGAGAGCGAGCCAACGATGTAAGAGTTTCTTCAAGCTTGAGAAATAGGAATCCCAGCGTGAGAGACTGAGAGCAAGTTTCGCCAAGCTCTGTGGTGACTGATAGGAATCCCAGCGTGATTTCAGGATTGTTCTTTGTTGCAACAAAATAGAAAGGCATCAGGAACAAAGCAATGTTAGCAATATGACCAAAGGGAGGATGGAAGCTATCCAACTTTTTCTTAAACGTAATTGCGTGGATGTTTTATGCCAAAACATTTTGGGTGTTTGGTTTTCTTCCTACACTTAATTGGTTGGATTAACTGCATGTCACTGCCAAATCTCTGTTTTAAATCTTGTAATGATTAGTCTCGCTGATTAATCTTTTACTTATCACTTAATAACTATTACAAGTTAATTTTTTAAGTTATTAAAATTAAAAAGAATTGACCTAGCTTGAACCATGCGAGCTCTCTTTGCATTTGAATGGTTGCTCTAAAACTGGACAATGCTTTCAATTGAAGTGGCAGATGAGCAGCTAAGTGTAGAACATTGTTACCTGAAAATGAACGCGTTTGACTCCAACTAGAGTTCGAATGAAGTTGAACCCTAGCTCCAGGGATCCCTGACCTGTTGGACCTTCACTTGTGGCGGACTACATGGCGGAACCACTCGTCGTGGGCACTGCTCTTGATATTCGTGGTCGCGGTGGCCAACCTACTATCTTCGAAGCAGCTTCTGCATGTAACCTCAAACAAAAACAATGAGGGAAGTTATGAAGGAATCCGCAATATCTTGCATGCTAAAGTTAAAACTTACCTTTGAGGATGCAATGGAGTGGTAATTTTTGTTCAAGCGCGGTGTCGAAGGGGCACAATAGCTTCAGTGGTGAACACTATAATAACCATGGTTTAAAGCTTATTTTTTTGGGTTTTGCTATGAGCCACGCCAGGAGTGTGGGAGCCACGCCAGGAGCGTGGGAAGTGCTCCAGAAATTGGTTTTCTTCTGCCAGCCCACGCTGGCAGCGTGGGAGTCACGTTAGAGGCCTATAAAAGGCCCAAAAGCTTGGAAACCTTGGCATTTTTCTTCCTTTCTTCTTCCTCCTCCGTTCAGACCTCCATTAGAGCTTGCTCCAAGCTTTTTAGGACCTTATATGAGAGCCTAAACACCTCCCTTAGACCTTTGAGTGTGAGAGGAACTTATGGAAGCTTGAATCCTTCAATTTCTGCTCTTGAAAAA
>PYAF01005625.1:59142-70561 GCA_007407185.1 Glycine tomentella
GTTTGGCTTCTAAGGATCTAATAGAGTTTTAGATCTCTGAACTTCTTCTAGGGTTGAAGAAGAGAAGCTTGTAAGTACTTGTAAGAAAAATATTTGCAATAGTGGAACTCTACTCTAGTGTTGAGTAGAAGAAACTGGATGTAGCCTCATAGTGTTTGAGGTGAACCAGTATAAATCTTGCATCTTGATTTAATTTCTGTAGTCTTTATTGATTCTTGTTAAACTCTGTTTTTGTTTGTCTAAATTTGAAGCATAACAAGTTTTGGATTGATCTTGGATAAAGATTTTCATTTGGTTTTATGATAAAGATCCAAAGGGCACTTTTAACTCTGATTTTGAACAAAGAAATTTCAATTTCCTATGATTAACCAATTCACCCCCCTCTTGGTTAAGTGAGTGTTCCTTATTTTCCACAACCCAGCCGTAGTCACCCAGCCGTACACGTGTGTGACTTGGATAGTCTCATCGTCAGTCGGCTTGAATAGGTATTATCATCATTACGTTGCTTGGCTCGAGTATTTCGGATTTTAATAAGGGCGGCACGAAAATTAAAATTTCCAATTATAAGATATGTTGGAAATGTCAATGTTTTGAGTTAAAAATAATTTTTTAATTAAACAAATTCGATGGACTCATTATTTGAAGACCAATTTTTATACTTTTAGGTTTATTATAATGTAGTTAGTTAAGGTTATTATTATCATATAATTTCAATATACAATAACCGTCAAATTAAATTCTAACAGTTATTTTGATGTGTGACTTCATTATTTGCAAAACATAATAGGTCGAAATTGTAAATAGGAAAAAATTTCAACAGTACAGTATGAGCAAAAAAACATATTTTGATAAACCCACATTTATAAACCAGAATGAATTATTAATGTACAAACTAGTGGTGTGAATGATTTATAATTAACACAAAAAAAAGTGGTTGGCAAAATATCTACAATCAAGTTATTTATTACTACAGTTTGTATTCTGGTTAATTATTTTTCAAGCATGACATAATAATTTTTTAAACATTTTTAATTTAAACTAAGAACTGCAAATATGCGAAGGAAAATGACATTAAAGGAAAAATAAATATTGTCCACGGCCCTAGGGCCTTTGAAGTAAAGGCAAAAAAAATTATAACCAAAAGCAGGAAAAACAAAAAATTGTACTTTACATGTACAGATTGACAATGGAAGCAATAATGAACAAGCAACGATGTGAGACAAAAAGATCGGCACCGCCGTTCGGCTACTTAGTGTCCTTCAACATGGCCAGCTGCAATCTAAGCTTGACATTCTCATCTTCCAAGTCTTCCAACTTAGCCTGAAGCCGCTCAACTTTGTAAAAGTTGAAGTCCCTAATTTTTTTCCCTGTTCGTTGACATAGATCCTGCGCCAACAAGACCGCAGCATCTTCTCTGGCATCATAGTCATCTTTCCCATACCTACCCACCGAAACAATGGGGTCACCCAGCGTCCCAACATCGACCGATGCACAATACTTCCTGTATTGGACGCCGTCTACAGTCATCTCATGGTGCAAGTTGAACACCGGTTGTCCAACCTTGAGTATGAAACATATTTTCTTCAGTAAATCTTGCATGCACTGTTGCGAAATGAACACCGCTGGCGACGTTTCCACCGCCAGCCGTGTAGGTACCGTCGCTGAACATAAAAACATTATGCAACGTAAACAATGTGGACAATCAAAATTACAAACACAGGACTTAAATACAATGCCGAACTACACAAATTACCAACACATCACCAGGGTCCATTGAATGGAAAAACAAGGCATTGGAAGTTGCACATGTACCAAGAAATATGGCATAGCAATGAACAATGAACAACGACAATAACGAAGTGACATAAACAACAAACAAATGGTTGAATGAAATTTTTTTTAAACAAACAATATGTGTAAAAAAACAACAAAACGTGTTACAACTAAATAATTGAAACAAAACTAACCATGTTTTCCCGGATCAGACAGTTTCACGTCGGATTGTGGCTGGGCTCCAATAAAGCGAGGGTCAATTCCATGAAAAAAACAGTACTTGATGTAACCTGGGCAAATGTTTCGTCGTAGGTGAAGTAAATCCCAGGTTTACGGCCGACAAAAACAACATGGACTTTGTTGTCACCGTTGGTCGACATACTTGGTATCAATGTACTACGAGGTTAGCCAATATCAATAGCAATTTTTAAGGGAGAGTTAATTCGGTTGGAACCAAAAGTTTGAAACGAATAATAGTCACCAAATCCTTGGATAACAATGAAATGGGATATGGACGGTTAATCCTGAAGCAAATATGAAAACCCGTCGTTGGTTACAGTTGTCAACGGCCCATGGTCTATGATGTGACGACTCGAAAATGCCGGCTCGCCCCCATCGGTTACAGGGGTCTAAAGATACGTTATGATTACGACCCATGACGCATGATATCATACAGTCGGGTGGGAAGTTTGTCAGTATTTGGTGACTTTTAAATTTTCCTGGAAAGGTTACATGCACTTATGTATTTTGCATTAACCGATGTCATCATTAAAGATATTAAGTTACATTTATGTCATTGGTAATAATGACTGACGTAAGTTTTATTTAATTTTTTTACACAAAATAACAAGTTTAAACGAAAATCATTTTTTGGATGCGACAAATGTGACGCCTCGGAACAATGAAGACATTGGTCATCATAATTTATGCCATTGGTTGGTGACTTTCAAAGTCAAGCTTTAATTGATCATCATAATTTATGCCATTGGTCATATTGAATTATTTATGTATTAAGTAATATATTAAGACAAATAAACAAATTAAACCAAAATAATATATAGTCCTCTGACAACAAAGAAAGGATATTTTTTTAATATTGAAAATGAAATATATACATATTTGTAAAGGCAAACTTAATAAAAAACGAAAGAAAAATTCTGTTATTGAATGGCAAAATTAAGCAAAGAAACGACTTCTAAACAGACGTAAGATCCATTATGAAATCTATCACCTACCTGAAACCAAGTATGAACATTGAAAAAACGGTAAACAGAAAACGTTAGCACAAACACAAAATTAGCAGGTGAATGCATGAAGACGAACGACAATAGTCCACTTACCATGTTGTTGTTCGTTGTCAGATTGTTTTGTATCCACATCAACATGCCGTCCTAGAACATTTGGGAAAGGGTCGAACCCATCAACGAAGAAGTCGACATAAGCCTCTATGGCTTCCTCGTAAGAATCATATGAACCGTGATAACTTTGCATGAAGTGGTTGACCTACTGAAATGCTTCCTTGTAGTTGAAGTAAATCCCTGGTTTACGACCGATGAAAACTACTTGATCTTCAATGTTTTGGGTCATTCCTGGTTAACTGCAACGGACGCACAGTGTAGTAAGGGTAGGTGGTTAACAGTTTCAATTTTGTGACTAATTTTCTTCCACCAGATGGACTTCAGCAATGGTGTAGGAGTGACTGAGTGGGTAGGTTAGTAGTCAGATTTATATTGGTTGTGTGGAAACAATTGACAGTGATTCAGTGAACGTGGACCAACATAAACGAAATAATAATTTATTATGATTTATTTTTTTAATGATAATGGAACACCAACAGTTACCTCATAGAAGTTTAATTTCATAAATAAAATTTAAATTAAATTATAAGTTTCGTAACAGATGACAAAATATGAAAAGTGTTAATTGCACTTTATTTATTAATTATTAAGTATAGTTGAATTTTATCTTTTAAATTTTAAATTCCAAATGATAATAATTTTAAATATACCCTGTGTTTCAAAATTGGTAATTGCACCATGTAGTTAAGAATAAAAATTTGTAATTTATTACGAAAAAAATACTATAAATTTAGTTACCTTTTCAAATTATTGAAATAAAACAATATATTAAACTAATAAAAAGGCATTTTAAATTAATTGTTTTTAAATTATATTAAATAAAGAATTACTTGAAATAAGTGCAAGCCTACTAATATTTAATTTATAGCATAATTTTGTTATTTAGCAAAGCAAAAAAACTGAAACCCTAATAACATATTTTATACAAAATTATACTTGAAAAAAAAATTCCTTATTTGTCTTTTATATCCGTTTTTGTATTTTCTTATTTTTTCCATTTTAGTTTTGGTTTTTTTTATTTTATTTTAAAAAAAATGTTTTAAAATTTTTGTTTCGTATTTCGGTTCTTACGACTTTAAAGTCGTAAATTGATGTCTGACTTTGAAGTCGTAGATGATTGCTAAGTATACTCCATGTTTTGTTAAGTGTACTCCATGTTTTTTTGAAATTATTATACCCCATATAATTACGAAGGATTAAATAAATTCGTTTAATATAATTTGACGCAATGCACCCCCCTTTTCATAAGTTACTACGTTTAATTTATTTGGTAGTTGCTAAATACACCAGATTTTTTATTAAGTATAGTTTAGTATTTAATATAAATCGAAAATTCGAAATGCTAATATTTTTAACTTAGAATTGACCAAAAAAAAATTAATATATATAAATAGGAAGTTGTAAATTCCCGTAGTACTTCCTTAAAAAAAACAAATAAATATAGGTAAAAGAAAATTATAAAACATCATTTAAGATTTCTTTTGAGGACTTTGAAGTTCAACTTGAAAAAATTTCCACCAAACCTGTTAAATAAATACACAATTTTAGTTAAATTAAATAAAAAAAATTAAAGTAGTAACAGCATTTACGACTTCAGTTATAAAAGTCATGAAATCTTTTACGAGTTAGCACCATTCAGTAATTAAAAAAAATTAAATACCCCCTTTTCGTTAATTGACCTAATTGCCCTATGTTGTGTTCCTACTTGGTTGAATTTACAGCTACTACTTCCCAAAATATACATATTTGATATTTCGATTGATGATCTATATCAGAAACATATAAATAAGTGTTTCTTGAATTGAAACATATGAGAACAGAAACAAAAAGTATGCACCATCCATATTTCAGTGTTTATATTGAAACATAACTTGGGGTTAATTGATGTACCAAACTACCTTGTTACTGCAGGGATCAGTAAACTCCATGAGAAAATCTATGTGGGGTTTTAAATTTTTCTCCCTTACAAAATTTCTCCATCCTGCCCCAATTTTAGCATGGTTGCTCCGATGGGTGAACAGAATGTTCAATACTTTTGTTTCATCTAGAACAATATCTGTGAATCCAGCCTCAGTTAAAAATTTGTACATGGTAGTTGGCAGATCCTGCAACACACATTGCAGTTGTTACAATTTCATATTTTCATAGCAATCTATGTAAGGGTGATTACTTTATACAATCCAACCGTTAAACCTTACCAAATTGCTATTTTTGAGTTTTTGCTCAGTCAAAGTGATGCGAAACATCACAGAGTTGGGGTTTGATTGGTACATAGTGTGCCAATGTGGAAATGATCTTGGCAGACAATGTCTTTTGTCAATAGTTACATAAAACAGGGATCTGTCATGTAGGGTTAATGTCACCTTATGGTCTCCATGAAGACCGTAGTACTCTCTTATTTCCATCCATCCGTCAACAATTAATGGCTTGTCCACACGCTTGTTGTATTTCACAACATGACGTTTTCCATCGCAATCTATCAATTGCCATGTGTCATCCAAGTATTTTGTAAAAACTAAAATATAGCTTTTGCGTAGTTCTGCGTAAGGCTACATATGAAGTTTTGAAACATTACGATACATGTTGGACATGCAACAAATGATTTCAGACCTATAATGTATAAAATTTAAACAAATGCTAACCATGTCCTTAATATGCATAACAGCAATGGTGTATTCAGGTTTTCCCCGTCTGGATTGCATTTGTGATGCCATTTCCTTATCGGTTCCAGAAATTGCAGACATTTATGGTCAATTAAGAGGACGGAAAAAATTTGCAAATGATATACAAACAGTAATGTATCATAATTCGTCAACAGTTACGGCATACATCGCCCTGTTATATACCACTTCATCATTTTGTAAGGCTTAAAAATTTAACAAAATAAAGTATTCCACAAAGCCTGCAATATGGAAAACTAGAGTTAGGCCTAAATCAAATCAAAATGACGAAAAGTTTTTGTAAATATTACCCATGAAATCATTGTTTGAACAAATGATTAAATAATTTAAAATAGATTGACACTTAACACACAACTAACATGCAACACCTATTTTGTACATAGAAACATGCAGGTGAAGGATTAATGTGTGAATGACCTTATAAGGCATACTAGTCCCAACCATAACACATCACTGCAACAACATTCAATACCAAACACAAAATAGAATGTTGGAGAAAGATGACCATCAACTCTGTTACAATGTTAGAATTTTCTTAAAGGCAAATTAAGTTAACACATGAATTTTGTATGTACAAATAAAAATAGCAATATTTATAATCTGATGTTGGGTACTGGAGTTGGGGGTGACGAGGGTGCGTCGTTGGTGGACGATGGTCGGTCGTCGGTGGATTATGGTGCGAGGTCTAGGCCAAATGGTAGCGGGCAGAATGCAGAATTTAGAGGGAGTCAGATCGACAATATAGAGGTGTGGGGGAGTTCACAAGTCAGACTTCAAAATTGTAAAGGGTTGAAGAAAATGTCAGTATAAAGCTATCAGAAGTAAAGCAGAAGAATCCAGAAGGGCGTGTCTTTTGGTGGGATGGGGTCATGGGTCAATTCTTTTCGGATTAAGGCCCAAAAATAGTCATCGATTTCAATGTTGATTTAATTGTAACATTTAAATAAATTAAAACTGTTAATGATTAAAAATGAATAAATTTTTTTTAAACCTAATAATGTCATGTTGTTGATCATCGAGTCACTTGCTACATTGAGAGGACCCGAATGTCATGTTTTTTTTAAGGATAATAATAAAAAAATAATAATTTGATTTGGAAATAATAAAATTAAAGAATATAAATAAGAAATAATTAATTATAAGTAATATTTAAACACACATAATTATGTATAATAATAATTCAATAATTTTTTGTTTTATGGTATTTTTGAACATTTTTAATAAAATGATATAATATAGAAAAATGATAATTTAATATTTATATTTGTTTAAGTTACGATAACAGCAAAAAAATTTTTGGGGCCAACCATAACGGCAAAAAAATTTACAAATTGTACTATAAATAAAAAAATATCATGGTTAATTATAATATTGTACTTTAAATAACAAATAACAAGGTTATTCACTTGATATTTATAGTAAGCATATCCATATATAAATATATATATATATATATATATATATATATGTCATGTATATCTAAAATTAATAAAGAAACCACGCCAGTCAACTTTAATCATATTTTGATTCGAGTTTTGTGAATGCAAAAAAAAATAGGCATATCCAGACGGTAAAACTCTCATGTCTACGAATGCTTACAAAATGTTTCAATGGAAATATAAAAAATTCATAAAAAAATCTTCCATTACAAGTTATTTACTTATCAAACCTATAAATAGTTTAAGCTTAGGTCATTTTTTATAAATGAGTCTAACTTTGAGTCAAGTTCAATCAGTTAATTGAAATTATATTCAAAATGAAGTCTAATAATTAAAAACAATGATTGTTTTAAAAATACTCTTTTGGTTGAATTTAAAAATGTAAAGCACTACATTATATCACAATTAAACATAAACTACTAAACTAAATTAAAAGCATATTTTAACGCTAAAAATATATTTGACAAGCCCAGTTGGTCTTTCCATTTGAGTGCCCAGCTTCTGGGAATCTCTGCATATGACTACATGTATGATAAAAACCAATAGGCAATCATGTTTTCTACATAAAGGTATATGTACATGAAACTAAATAATGATAATAGCTAACCACATCTATAACATGTGCAGTGTTGATACAGTGTTCAGATGTCCTTCCAATCTGCATCATTTGTTCAACCATTTCTTTCGTATTAAGTTGATTATGATCCATTTGTAGTGACTTCAAAAAACACATAATACTTAACAATTAGGTTACAAGGCACATGATTTAGGAAGACAGGAAGAATCGCAGGTAAGGGGACTTTGAAAGACTATCAATGTAATTTTTAAAAAGTTACAAAAAACTAAGTCATAAAAAACATGTATAAATAGCAATGACATGCATGTAAGATGGATTTGAAATATTATCAATAGATGCATGTGGAAAAAGGAAAGGTAGAAAACACCTCAAAATATGAAATGTTGACAACATAATGCACAAGTAAGGTGTCAACCCATAAACATATGGAAAGTATGAAATCCAATAAGGGAGTGGATTCACTCGAGTCTCTAGAAACTTCAAATAATCATAATAGATCATGCTATGGTGTAGGGAGAACATGAGTTTTGTTTTATGTATTATAATATTGTTTATGAAAATTAAATTATTATATCCTCGAATTGTTTTGTTTTTGGTACCTTGCAACTAATAATAATATATATTTAAATACGGTTTCCTAAATTCGAAAAATACTAGCAATTCTATGAATAGCACAAATAAAATCAAATTATCTCAAAAGAAGGTTGTCACTTGTTAAGTCGTATTTTGTGTAAAGGAGGAATGGGGAATTAAGGTATGATGAGTTGTCGAGTTGTGATTGGTTAAACAATTAAAGTACAATGCGTGGGGACGCACTGGTAGCTCCATTACACTCTGACATGCTTCGTCGTATTTTTATAAATTAATTTTATTTTTTTTGTGTATTGTAAGAAAAATGATATTTATTTCTGATATTATTAATAAAATAATTTAACTTCATTAATTTTTGTTCATTAATTTTTGTTTAAAAATAATTAAACTATTATTTTCTATTAAATATAATAAGTAAATGTTTTATGATGTAATAATTGAATTAAATATTTTCATCGTCATATTGTTTTAACAAATATTTGACAAATGTTTGCAAACCATGGAGATGCAAAACCAACAATTACAATGGATTGACCAATGTTTTTTATCTATCCACATTGACATGAAAAAGTCCATCGGGTGTCGTACAAATTCAATATATTTTATTAATATGTTGGATGGATGAAAGGCATTGGTGTAGTATTGGAAACCGGGTCATTCAAGTCTTTTCACTGACCCATCGGTACACGTGTTTTGCTAGTGAGTTGGAAACTCACCTAACACGGAACCAAACACTGTGTCAGTCGGCTGTTTAAATTATTATTTTTGGCGTTAACTAGTATATTCATCATTGCATTGCATGCAAATTAAAATGTCCCACGTAAATGATATTAAAATAATATTTACGTAATGCCATTTAATATGTTCATTACCCAAATGTTGCCCATTCCAATGACTCCGTGGATGAACCGAAATGACAGGTTTTAAATTATAAAGGATTTTTCTTTTTTTCACATGTTGTGATTGGGCCTAAATATCACTGAATATTGTTGTTTTATTTTTCATTTTTCTTTATTGGGCCCGATGGACACATACGGCGGTTTGTTGAAAGGTCACACCGCTTCAGTGAATGTTCCTACTATTTAAGGTGGTTTCCTGTTTAATTTTGTTCCTTTTCGTAAATTTGATGACGTTTAGCATCCTTGGATTTTGAACGCCACATTTGTCCAACATCCAACACCAACGAAGAACCGCTTCGGTGTCTATCGCCACCACACCGATTCCAACTGTCACCACCATTCCAGTCCCGACCCAATTGATTTCTAGTGAACTGGTAAATCGTTTCCAATATTTGCAAAGTGATACAACATTTGGTTGTTAATGTAACTTGTTTAGAGATCCATGTCAAATTACAAATTTGTATTTTTGGTTTGAACGTTGTTTATGTTTTTACGTGCTTTTAACAATGGTTTGTGCTATTCACTGTTGTTGTCTCAATGAAGAATGAAATCTATAATGCAACTATTTGTGTTCTTCCAACAACACCAACCAATTCAAATGCTATTACCTCTTTATTTGCAACGTTCGTAATGATGTTCACCACTGTTAACTTACATACTTGTTACTTGTTTCACGTTAAGTTGATGTCTTATTTTTTGCATTGATATGTTTTGTGTTTAATTTTTATAACATGGCCTTTTTGCCTTCATGTAACTTCGTAAAATTTAGTTTATTTATTGGAATTACAATTAATGCGTTCGCATATGACCCAATCAGCGGCAATGGACGAACATGGAATAGGTTTTAAGGACATGGCTAAGAATTTGAGCCTCATCAAAACCAAACAGGCAGCTTCATTCAACACAGTTTACGTACTCGACCAGGTTAGCTTTTACTTGCACTTCGACAATTTCCAATAATCATTTAATGTTGAAGATTTGTAAGACTGCCATTGTAATACCTTGAATTTTAAACATGTGATTAAGCCTAGATTAAGCTATGATTAAGAGAAAGGCTTGAGAAAAGAAAGCAATAGGCTGTTCTGGCCATGTGGCGCGAACCGCGTGGGGTTTGGCGCTATCCGCGCGGGAGGCTTAAATCAGTGTAATTCTTACGGTCTTCTCACGCTATGAGCGTGGACGTGGCGCCAACAGCGTGGATTGGCCGAGCTTGTGGTGCGATCAGCGCGGGAAGCTGGAATCAGGCCAATATGGGCGGCCATCTCACGCTAACTGCGTGGCTGTGGCACCAACAGCGTGGGCTGTTCGAGCCTTTGGCGCGATCCGCGCGGGACGTGGCGCGAACCGCGCGGGACCTCGGGCAGGTTTTTATAAATAGCTCATTTGGCTGAGAGAGAGAGAGAGAAGGAAAAGAGAGAGAGGGAAGCCATTGATGAATGAGAAAGCTTTGTATCTTCTCCATTACTCATCTAAACACCTCTGACCCAACTGAGAAAGTGTTCAGAGCCTCAAGATAAGCTAGTGACCCAGCTTTATTCTCGACAAGAGGCGGTAAACGGCGAGATCGAGATTTCTAAGGGAGTCCTTGGAATCGAAGAATCAGAGGCGAAGAAGGCTTTGATTAAGCGAGCTACCTTAGGGAAAGTGATTCCCTGGTGTGTCTGGACTACACAGAGGTAAGAAACTCGAGCCTTAGTCGTTGATTCTGTGTTTGGGTTTTTGGTTGATTTTGAATACCTTGAGAGGTGTTTTTGGAGGTGTTAGAGCCGTTATTAGGCTTGGACTCTGTAGAGTTTTATGCTCAGAGGGTTGTTCTAATGAAGTTAGAGCCTTGAATCATCATTATTGATGAAGTTTGATTTTGGCTCTGAGTAAGTATGAGCAGAGGTAAAAGGCTAGTTGTATGGCTAGTATGAACCTTAGAGCAGTTGACAAAGTTACTCATGAGTTAGTGTGGATGTTGTTTGCCAGTGGGAATTGGTGATAATGAGAAGTTTGGAATTGATCTGTATAGGCAGGGATATGCTTTGATCAGAGTCTTAGAAGAGGCTCTGGAGCCTTGTGTAGGTTGAGTAGGATCCTTCTGAGGGTCTGAGAATCA
>PYAF01005625.1:70661-111192 GCA_007407185.1 Glycine tomentella
ATGATGATGAGATGTTAAATCTCATAAAGAGGAGTGTCAGATAACTAAACTGAGTCCATATAACTAGGGGGTAGACGCAGTGAGGACCACACCACCATGATGATCACATGGATGGGAGTGATAATCCTACGCGCCACTGAGCTACCCTGACCGGATGGATAAGTTCGTTCCACTAAGGTGAGGGTGGGGTTATCTGACAATGGCCACAATTTTTAGACGTTGCTGAGATCTCAGTCATGCATCATATAATAAGATGAGCATGCATTTTCTTTCAATTCATGACAATTCTGTGTGTGAGAATAACTTATTAATGGTTTACGTATATTTATTTGATTTGTCAATGTTTAAATTTGATTATCTTTTGGTCTGTTAATATTTAAATTTTGTTTATCAAGACTGACCCTGTGTTGTGTCTGGTGGTTGACACCTGTGATGACCCCACATTGTGGGCGAGCAGAAAAGCAGTGATTTGGATGACGTACAAGAAGAATGAAGACTGTGTGCTATTTGTCTGCTTTTTGGATGATCTGTATTTGTGTTGTACTATGGACTGTACTATGGATTGTGTATATATGGGACTCTAAATATGTAATAATGAATGAACTGTATGGTAGGTGTGGACATCATGACTTACTTAATGCGTAAAACTCATAATTTCTAAATGCGTTGTTAAAACGACGAAATTTTCTTTTGAACCTTCATTTTTAAATTCGTTCTTAAAATCAACTAAGATTCATTTGAACTTTGATTCTTTCTGTTTTGTGAAAATTTTTTTAGCAAATGAAAATAAATACTGTAATAAAAAGCGAAGTAGAAGCGGTCGTTACAGCCTCATTATAAAGAGATGTTCCCATTATATAAATGTAGCCTCCAGGTAGAGATGTTCCTATATATACGGATGTAGCCTCTGATAGATGCATTGAGATCCTGCTATGAGATGTTTCCTAGTATATAGATGTAGCCTCCTGGCTGGAGATGTTCCTATATACCTAGATGTAGCCTTAGCGGGATAGTGTTGGATGTGACGAATGGCTGTATGCCATGAGTTTAGCCTGATTGTGGTCAGGTAGATGTGCATTGATTGTGCATGAGTATTGATGAGTGATTCACTGATTGTTGTCAGATGAACACATATTGATGATGCTCTGCTGTTGATATGGATTGTTTGATATACTATTTTCATGTATATGTGTATGAAAGTGAACCAGGGAAAGGAAATACCTTCAAGGGCCCTGAGTTTACTGGGATTTTATATTTTACCCCTTGTGTGGGGCATATGTTTTGCAGGTGAATCCTCAGGAGGAGCTGATAGATCCCAAGGCAAGAAGCCTATGCAGGGATAGCTGTACTTTGAGAAACCTTAAGCATAGATGACTTGAGCATGTGGCTCTGATATTTTGTATTCTGCCTTTGGTTTATTTTGTTGTACCCTGAGGGGATGTATTTGTACAGTTTTGTACCTAAACACAGATTATATGTATATTCACCATATTACATGAACAGTGTATAATAGTGACCTATGATGATGTCACTCTTAGTTATGCTTCCAAACTGCTTAAACTCTGATGTTTATATGTGTGTTTGTTGTTTATGCTTAGTAATGACCCTGATGAAAGATGGGGCGTTACAGCCATGTTTTTACTTGTAGGGATTCGCAGAGGTACCTAAAACCTTTGCTATGACGTGGAAGGATGATTTAGACGATTTGTGGGTTCTACTTGACAGTAATGGCAAACATCACGTCGTTACTTACAACAAATCCCTCCAAACCCCTCAAATTTCCGGGGGCTGGCAGGCCGTTGGAGAATATTACGGCCTACAAGCCTATCACCACGTATCGTTCACCTATATTCGTCTGTCTGTGTTTTTAATCACCATATACAGAACTCCTTCTTAGCCGCAATCATTTTCCAAGTGGCATTCGTTGTATAGATGCAACCCAGACTCCATGATATTCCACTTTTGGTTGACTAAACACAAGGTCACCTGCAGCAGCGTTGTAAGTAGTTAAACACACTTTTTAAAATATTACTATTAAAAAATTGTATGAATTTCTTCCATTGACCAACTATGGATTGTAAATATGTCGCTGCAGGATGTGCCAAGCAGCTTTTACTACTTCGCAAGGGGCGCACACTTCACGCACATATACTTTGGCGGGATAACCCGCTACAGGATTGTGTTCAATCACGCCAGGAAGAGTGCAAAAATTGGAGCTGGGTGGAGGGTTTTTGCGAAAGAGAAACATTTAACGAATGGTACAACATTCGTTATAGAATTCCCGGATCCAACCATGAACATTGTTCTTTGGTGCGTTTGTTGACACAAATAGCGTCCCAGACATTTCAACCATGCAGATTTTATGACAATCACTTGACAATTATTTGATTTTATTTAATTGTATTATTTTCACATTATTTATTTCATATTATTGGGTTTAATTATTTATTATTATGTAATATTAACGTTAACATATTTTGTCTTATAATCAGACATGTCCTGATTCAAATTTGTACTTTATCCATGTACTACAAAATGTTGACAGTTTCGACTGAGCCTTTACCCTTTGACATGAATTTAATAAAATTTGGTACTCCCACGTGGTATGCAAAATAGGCATCGTTGTGATTGTGGTGTCAATGTCGTTGTACGGTTCTGTCAAAGTTTGATCATTTGTCATGGTATTGCAGCAGTGTTTTAAAATGCGAGCCGAAGAAATGTTTAAAGAAATTAAAATAAAAGTTCCATTTAAAAAAAAAAAAAACACCAACGACTATAGTTAGTAAAAAAGGAAGTGCAGAAAGCAATTCCATTCAAAGTTGTTATCCATACCGTACGTTACAAGGTTCAGAACGACGTGCATGTTCATCAAACCCGTCAATAATATGAACCAACATGAAGGCCGACTTAAAACCAAATGGCAGACTGACAAAGTAATGGATACAAATGGAAAAAACGTCAAAAATATTATTAACTTTTCGTAAACACAAGGTACAAATGTAATATACTGTTATAATTAATACAATTATTTGAACAGAATATACCTTATTAACATGGATGTAATAATTTATAAAAAAAAAAGTCTAATTCATAATCCTATCTACAGTATTCACATAAAGTAAGATCATCATCTTCATCATCTGAAAATGACCAGACATCTTTCTTAACCCTCCACCCGTTGCATGTGTTCTTCGAACGACATATAGGAGTTGGATTGCGCACTACCATTCCATTACCTTTCCATAAATCATCCAGCAATCGTTTAACCTTGCTCCTGCATTTTATGATGCACTTCGACTTCCTTACAAATTGCATATACTCCAGACCTTCTTTTCTCAATTCATCATCATGGGAGGACAATAAGATCATACCGTATACATATTTGCCCTCCATGTGACCCTTTGCAGCAGCCATTTTCAATTTGTCAAGACCATTAATGTTTCCTTTTGGAAAGTTAAAGAATTCCAGCAATCCTTCTCTATACAAACTTTCAACATTTTCGCTCTCCCTACAACGTTGTAAGAAGCACAATGTTTTCTCATTAGGGACCCAATTTTGTGTTAACGGGAAGTTGTCTAAAGAAACTTGCTGCCACACGTAGTTATCATCAGAAGCACGAAGAAAAGCCTTGCAACATTGTTTCACGCTGCAAAGATCAAATACGGAAGCAGAGGCTACCCTTGCAATGACCTCTACCAACAAGTGTTTTGGAAGTGTTGTTATAGTAGACGCAGAAGATCCACTATTTTCCATCCGGCCTTTCTTGTTGGGTGTCTCCATTACACTTGAAGTACTCGTGTTTGTTTTGGTCTTTTGGATTGGAAGTGATCGGTAAAATTTGACCGTGTTTCGTGGCAGCATGCTATATATACTAGCTTTGGAAGACGAAGGGCTTCATACTTTATAAAACGTCCACAATGTTTGAATGCCAAACGTTGCAACGTTTGAGGCGGTGTGTCAGTGTCGTGGTCATAGCCAATTCGAGTGGTCATGGAAACCGGTACTGTGAAGCGGTGTGACTTACGCGTTAAGCTTGACTGTGTAAGCAAGAGGAACCCTGTTGTAATTTTCTTGTAATAATGGTGTGAGGAACACTGTTGTAAGCTTGGCTCTTTAGTTTCTGCTTCCGCATTAATTTTCGGTTTATGATGTTGCACTTGAAAAACTCTAACATGAGTAAAAATGTTTTCATTAATTTTCTTTGTTATTAATACTGTGTCGTTTTGGTATAGTTATTAACGAGTATAGAAAGGTATGTAAATAACCAGCAGCCATTGTAATAATAATGCCTATTTTAAGTTTTATGTATACCTTGTAAGAGTTATATTGAATATTAATTTGTTAAAAAAGTTATTGTTTTTTGGGGCAACCAGAGCGGCAAAAAAATTTATTAATTGTACTTTAAATTAGAAATAAGAAGGTTAATTTACAAATTGTACTGTAAATAATATTTTCGTTTGAGTTTTGTAAATGCAAAAAAATAAGCATGGCTAGACAGTAAAACTATCATTTCATTTTAAGTATAAAAAATGTTTAAAGAGACCTTTAAAAAATTAATAAATACTATATTTTATATATGAGATAAGTAATTGTGATGATAGAAGGGTATATAACATAAGTTGGATTTATATTCGACTTGATTCAATAAATTGTTAGTCCTACAATGATAATTGTTTAAATGTAAGCATAACTTGGATTTCATTTTGATGTTAATGAGTATGATGAGACAAGTTTTATATATTGAATTGAGTTAACAAGGATTCAAAATGATGTCTAAAAATTCAAAACTATACTGCACACTATCTATGTAAGTGTGGTATTTATCTATCAATAGTTTTATTTTGACTGAAAATATTAATTCCTCAAAAAAAAAAGTCTAATTTTTGTTCCATGTCTATATTTATAGAAATTCAAATATTTTATACAATAAAATGATTATAATTGTTAAATTACTAACATAATTTATAATTAAAATAGAATAATTAGAATATAACATCATATTAATAAAAATATTTTTTAAAATTCTTTTCTTACTATATAAAGAAATGCAAGTTAATACATGTAATTGGATCTAAAGATTTGTAATTTAACATGGATAAAGAGGCTGTGGTTCTGTTAACGGTTTTTTTTCGTGTTATTGGTAGTTGTGTCGTTGTGTTTATGATAAATGGTTGTCTGGTTTCCAATAATCTGTAAAGACATGTCCTGATACAAAATTGTAATTTATCCACGTTCAACAAAATGTTCTCACTTTCGACTGAGCCTATACCCTTTCACATGAATTTAAGAAAATGTGTTACTCCCACGTGGTATGTAAAATAGGCATCGTTGTGATTGTGGTGCGTCATTGTACGGTTCCGTTAAAGTTTGATCATTTGTCTTGCTATTGTCAGCAGTGTTTTAAAATGCAACCCGAATAAAAGTTTTAAGAAATAATAAAAATAAAAGTTCGAAATAAAATCACGAACGACTATAGTTAGTAATAAATGAAGTGCAGAAAGCAAAGTTGAAAATTGTTATGGATACCGTAGGTTAGAAGGTGGAGGAAAACATGAGGATGCGGTAACCCGTCAATGGCCACAACCTATACGATCCTGCGGAAGACTCAGAAAATAATGGATACAAATGGAGAAAACGACACAAATATTAGTAAATAACAGAAAACCCAGGGTACAAATTATGAGGCTGTTATAATAATAACAATGATTTCAAGATAATAAATCTAATATAACCCATTTAATTGATAAAAAAATTCCAGTTCATGATCCCATCTACAATATTCACATAAACTAAGATCATCATCTTCATCGTTTAGAAATAACCAAACACCTTCCTTCAGCCTCCACCCCTTGCATGTGTTCTTGGCACCACATATAGGAGTTGGATTGCGCACTATGAATCCATTACCTCCATAATTCTTCCAGCAATCGTTGAACCCTGTTCCTGCATTTGATGATGCACTTCGACTTCCTTAGAAATCGCATATGCTCCAGTCCTTGTTTCCTCAAATCATCATCATCGGAGCACAATAGGATCATACCGTATACATATTTGCCCTCCATGTGACCCTTTGCAGCAGCCATTTTCAAATTGTCAAGACCGTCAATGTTTCCGTTTGGAAACTTAAAAAATTTCACCAATCCTTCTCTGTACAAACTTTCAACGTTCCCGCTATCCCTACAGCGTTCTAAGAAGCGCAATGCTTCATCACTAGGAATCCATTGGTATAACGGGAACTCGTCTAAAGAAACTTTCTGCCACACGTAATTATCTTCAGCAGCATCAAGCAAAGCCGTGCAACATTGTTTCACGCTTAGAAGATCAACCGCCGAATCAGAGGCCACCCTTGCAACGACCTCTACCAACAACTGTTTCAGAAGTGATGTTATAGACGTACAACATCCATTACCTTCAATCCAGCTTTTCTTGCTAGGTGTGTTCATTTCACTTAAAGTATACACGGTTGTTTTGGAAGTGATTGGTAAAATTATAAGGCTGTGGTTGCAGAATGCTATAGAGCGGGTAGGTTCGGAAGGGTTCATACTGTGGCCTAAGGGTTTATTTATAATCGTCCACAACGTTTCAGACGAAGGGTTACAACCCAAAAACCCTCTCCATTGGTGGATAGCCAATTCGTCAACTGGTGTTGAAAACCGAGCATGTGAAGCGTTTGGAAAGCCGCGTAAGGGTGTGTCAGTCGGCTACATTTAATACATTTTGCGTAAACTGGGATATTTCATCATCACCACTTATGATGAGCAGGTGGGTGATACATTTCAGTTGTTGGGCCTGTATGTCAAGCCCAAAAGCCATGACGGTTGGTTTCTTTAGTGAAACGGTGAGTTTCACCTTTTAAACGATGAGCAGCTGTATTTTTTCCACTTTTGCCTTTAACGTTCTTCTTTGGTGGAATATCCAGCACCTTCATTTTGCTTTTATGTTCTTTGTCTTTAACCTGCTAGGGTTTGCGTATTCTGGCTGATACCTTGAGTATTGGTTGCTGAAATCACATACAAGTGTGCGTTCTGTGTGTGTTGTTCGTTGTTGCTGTTTGGTGTTGCAGGTATAGTTGTTTCTCTATCGGGTTTGGTCCGGTTTGTGTCGTTGAGGATGTTCTCTGTAACGAACTGGTTCAGAGAAGATTATAAAGTTGGGTAATGTCTGGTCTTGACATTGGTAAAGAGTGGTTCTCTTTTGTAGCATGAAAAATCTGTGTCTGTATTTTGTTTCTCTTTCTCTCTTTCATTTCTGATTCGGTGTTAATTTTGGGTTTATCATTTTGCGCTTCAAAAGTCTAACATGGCTGAACCGTATGCATTACATTTTCTGTTATTAATACTTGTGTCGTTATGGTATAGTTATTCACCAGTATAGAATTGTATGTAAATAACCAGCAACCATTGTAATAATAATACCCATTTTAGGTTTTATGTATACCTTGTTTGTAAGAGTTATGTTGAATATTAATTACTTAAAAAAGTTATTGTTTTGTGGGGCCAACCATAACGGAAAAAAATGTTTTAAAATTGAACTATAAATAAAAATTCACAAGGTTAATTTTAAAATAGTACTTTAAATAACAAATAACAACGTTATCGACTCAATATTTATAGTAAGCATATCCATATATATATGTCGTGTATATCTATAAATAACAAAGAAACCACTCCAGTGAACTGTAAACAATATTTTGATTTGAGTTTTGGGAATGAAAAAAAATTAACTATATCCACAGGGTAAAACTGTCATGTCTGCTATGCTTAAACACATATTTTGTATTAACCCTATAATAACTAACAACTATGTTTCTAACAATGCTCTGTTTATGTATGTAGTTGTTTATACTTTCTGTTCATTTAGTAATAACTGACCTTGATATTTATCAAAGTATTATATTTTAAAAATTTTCAGATCTTCTTATATTTAACTTAGTTTAAATAAAATTATTTATTTCAATGTGTGCATGTTAATCATTGTGTCTGCCTTCTTTTCACATATATTTATAATATTAATTTTTAAAAATCATGGCGTAGCCTAGGGAAGGGACCCGTGCGTCCGCACCGGTGACAATAATTGTTGGTCTAAAAAGGATTGAAAACAATGTAAAAAATTTAAAACAATCATTGTTTGAAAAATAGTCTTTTGATTCAGTCATACAATGTAAAGCAGTAAATAATATTTTTAAAAACATAAACTACTAAACTAAATTAAAGGCATATTTTAACTCTGAAATTATATTGTTTTGTCACTTAGTTCATTAAATATTAAAATACAGGATGGATTGATCTTGTCTATACGGGATCAATTCCTCTTAATATTATTGTTAAAGATGAGTTACTGTCTACTTAAATCTTTTAAGCTCCAATGAAAATAACTGTAATTTTTGTTCCTTGTCTATATTTATATAAGTTAAAATATATTATACATTAAAATGATTCAAATAATCAAACTAATAACATAAATTTTCATCATCATGAAAATAATGATAATATTTCATTAGATATTAATAATAATATTTTTTAATTAATATCAAATGCTACTAAATTAAAAACAAAAAATACAAGTTAATAGATATTTGTAATTTAAGGATTTGTAATTTAACCTGTTTAACTAAGAAACTTATATAAAAAAATTTAGTAAATATTATTAAAACAAATGAAGTGAATTAAATGGTGGTTTGTATTTTTAAATTAATTATTTTTTTGTATGTCAACATATAAAAGAAAAATCATACACTGGTACAAGCCGGATTTCTATTTTTGAATCGATCTCATAATTTTGATCTGGCGGCTATGAACATATTTCGTAAGTAACGCACAAGTTAAACTTTCTTACCCTAGCCTTCTTCAACAAATTATAGCATATTATTGACTTAAAATATGATTAGTCAGTTACTTACATTAAGTAACTATAGAAGATTCGTAAATGACATTTTTCATGTTAGTCAATGTTACGTCATTAAATAATTCGAGGTCCATAAATATATGCAATGATCATCAAATTTTTCTGAATATAATTAATGTGCCAAATGTTTATTAATGTTGTTCACAATTAAAAATTTATGTCCACAAAAACAATATAATTAAAATGTTGTTGATGTTTTGTAAGTAACATAAAAACATATAATTAAATAGTGTATTTTAAATTTTATTGTATCAAATAGTTAATCAAATAGTTAAGTATAAAATACACACATATTTTATACTGATATTAGATACATATTGCATACATAAATTTAGTTTTAGATAATTATTAATATTATATACGTATGCAAATATAATACTATATATTACATAATATATAAATGTATATAATATTATATACATTTATATATTATATTATTATTGTTCACACAACTTGTCCCACAAGTTTTAATTTGTGTATACAACTTTGAAGACGAAGGAGAACAAGAACACACGGTCTGTCTTAGCTCTTTCTCCGCATCCCAGTTGGTCTTTTCCTCCGGATTTGTACGGCATCTGACCTACTAGGCCAATTTGTTGACCAAAAAAACGCAGCAAAAGCCACGGTTTTGTCTTTCCAGGTGGACATTGAAAGCAACTAGCCAAGTTTAACGTTCACCGTGCATACTGTTGATCTTCAACGGACACACAAATTTAGACAACATTCATGTCGCGTGAAAAGTTTATACTTAAGTTGTGACATTAACCGTATACGGCCTTTGTTATATATACGCATAACGTCTAAAACTTGTTTATGGTTTTGTCGATTAGCTGTTCGTAGACTAAATTCCCTGGCTGAGGTAAATGATGAAAGAGAAACATGGAAAATTGATGTCCGAGTTCTAAACATGTGGACTATACCGAGAGGAGCTTTGTGTAACATTGAAGCAATATTGGTTGACAAGGAGGTTAGTTTTGTTTCAGTGTTGTTCTTAGTTTTCCATTTGACACAGTATTCTGTAATGTGCGATAAGTTGTGATATTTATTTTCCAGGGTGACAAAATGCTGGCTCAGATGAAGAATGTTGATGTTGGGATTGTAAATCACATTTTTCATGTTGGTCAATGTTATGTCATTCAAAACTTCGCGGTCGAGAAAAATACAGGTGACTACAAGGCTACCAGGCATGGTTTCAAGATCAAGTTGTTGAAGACAACCAAAATTACTCCACATCAAATACCTGACATACCTGAGTGTTTGTATAGTTTGACAAAGTTTGACAGCATTCTTGATGGATCAGCCATGCCTGATTATTTAGTTGGTAATAATAACTTTAACAATTTTGAACAACATTCAATTGAATAACATGTTATTGACGAAAGTTGTGTGTGCATGCTATGTTGTTGAAGATGTTATTGGTCAACTTGTTGAACCTGTTCAATGGCAGTTGGATGGGAAACCAAAGAAAGTGTTTTTCAATCTAAGGGATGATTGGTATTGTGTAATTATTTACAAGTAATTTATGTTTTTTTTGTCAAATACTTTTATAGTTTCGCTTCATCTATTATGTACATGACAGTTGTTTTCTACTTAAGTGTTGTTGTTCTTAATCTTTTATCACGCAGTGGAACTTTGTTAAGTTGTACTTTGTGGGAGGCACTTGCTGTAGAGCTGAAGAATTTATTGGATCAACACCTGACTGGTCCTGTGGCGTTCATGCTAACTATGGCAAAAATCAAAAAAGCTAGAGGTGTTGTTCAATAGTCATGTTCTTCCGTTATGTGTTGGTTATAAATATTTGTTGTAATTGAATGATTTTAATGCAGGTCCTTATCCTCTCTGTATTCAGAATTCCATGTATGGTTCACACATCTTTGTCAACAGCAACATTAAGGAAATAGTTGAATTCAAGGATGGCTTGACCTATTCGTAATTATCATACCTCTATAGTTATGTCATAGGCCTATATTTGGTAATGTTCTATTATGATTACATGATTTAAAAATTTTGCAGAATGGATCCAAGTGAAGGGAGTACCAAGGGATATAGCCAAATTGGAAGCCAGATATCTGGTTCTTGTTCATCTACTAATGTAGATCGTTTTTTGTATAATGCACATGTGAAGAATTTGGATCAACTTACTCAACTTACAAAGGTATCAATCATGATACATGGAATATTCATTTCCCCATATTGCAATAAACGCATTATGTTTTATCATTTCTGTTGCAGGAGTGTATGTGTGTTACTGTTGGTACTATACAGAAGTTGTTGGTAGCTAATGGTTGGGTCTATGATGCATGCCCCAAATGCAAAAAAAAAAAATTGATGGTCAAGGTTCGACTGTTGTTTGTGTTGGTTGTGGTAATCAAAGTGCTGCATCTATACCAAGGTAGTGCTGGTACAACTGTTATATTTTAATGTTGGTCCTCATTTTGGGTTGTAAACCACATGTACTTTACAATTGTGCCGTAGGTATCGGATTGATGTTAGGGTAACTCAGGCACGTGAATCCGCCATTTTTACATTGTGGGATCGTCATTGTGTTGCTCTTATAAATGAGACTGCTGCTGAACTTAAACAAAAAATTATTGCTGAGGTTGGATATTTTGTTTGGATCAATTTCAATGTATGATTTGTGGTAGTATGTGAAACCGTTGCTACTGTTTCTGGTTACCCAGGAAGGAGATTTTGATCCCAGAGATATACCAGAGTCTCTTGATCGTGTATTGGGGAAGAAATTGGCTTTCAGATTCAAAGCTGTGCCTGGCAATACACGGTATTCTGTTTATCAAATATCAGAGATGATACATTGCTCAACACTGTTCTTGGACAGCTATCAACCTTTGATATCCAGGTATTTATATTATCTGCATTTAGTACTGTCTGTTTTGTGTTGTGGTGGTCGTCGACAATCCCATGGTCATTGGTAAACCATAATTTCGCATAACATATGGTTGTGCTGTGAAAGAAGTTATTTATATTTGTTGTATCATGATCAAATAATATGTGAACTAGTGACATTGTATGCTTATACTGTCACTTGAATTCATTAAATTGTTTGTTGTTACATTTCAAAGGATAAAGCAGACCCGTCAATGGCCTGCATGCATCAGACTGATGATGCTGGTGACACTGTAAGTTTTTTACCTAACCAATGCTTTTTCGATTGTTATACTTGCTGAAATCATCTGTTTATGTATTATACACAGCAATGCTTGACAGAGAAACTGCTGAGGATGTTCATGTGATGGGCCCAGTCACACCCGGTGAGGGCAATTTCGGCCAAATATCATATTCAATTGGATTCCACTGCATTTTAGAATGTATAAATGACATTTGACTTATGTCCAATTCAGCAGGAAATTTACATATAATACAGTTAACATATAGATAGTTTCTTGACTAAATGTTCTTCTGATATTTTAAATGTAGACGACACTTTGTAACTTAATATATACATATTTTGTTTGCATTTTTTGTTTGTTTACCGCTTTTAACGTTGCAGTTCATGCATTGTTTTAAAAGTTTTTTTGTTGTATAAGTTTTGAAATTATTTTGTTTAGGAAATATTAATAATATCATGTTATTGAATGAAATTGTATTGTATACATAAATAATGACGAGCATAAATATTTGTTTGACAAAATAAAAAATAAATAAACATTTTATAACAACTTGAAAATATAATTTTAATAAATTTATTAATCATACAGTGTTAAACGAAGCTATCGGTCCTGCCCTTGTCATGGTCATGAGCATGACAGCCATGTCGTCGTTGGTGGTTATGTTTTCCGCCATGGCCACTGACTATCCGAAAGCAGTAAGTCATTGGGCCATGTATTCTGAGTTGATCGGCCCAATGATATTCAAACAAAAAACGTTATCAACGTAACAAAAATAATGCGGCCCAACCATTACACACGGTAAGCCTTTCCATGTTCGCTCATAATTCTCATCATGATATTTGGTTAACAAGATTGTAAACCATGGACGTCAAAACCAGGAATTATAATGGAAGGAGTAATGGTTTTTTATTTTTCCTCAATCATTTTAAACCATCGATCATTCTGCAAATTTAATTATATTAAGAATAATTATATTAATATGTCTGGTGGATGAAAGCCATTCGTATAGTCTTGGAAACCGGGCATGTGAAGGCTTTTCACTTACCCATCGGTATACTGTGTGAGTTGGTAAGTCACCTCACACACACAGTACGACAGTCGGCTGCATTAATTATAATTTTCGTAAATCGGAATATTACATCATAACAAGTTATCATTACTAGGTGGTAATTATTACGTTGCTTGGCTCAAGAATTTGGGATTTCGGTGTCCACGACTCGATAGTCAATTAAGGTCGAATACTATATAATTTGTGTTGATTGTGCAATTCGGTTGGAAATTGAACTTTCGTAATCGTTATTATTCAATGAAGATGGAAATACCAGAGAAATTAACCGACTCGACCAGGTAAATGTCATTGTTAACCTTATTAATGTACATAAAACTTTGGTTGCATTTCACATTTCCGCCACATTCCTGTATGTGAAGTGTTTGGAATGATGGTCTAACAGGACCGGCCATGTTGGCGACAACAACATTTCCGACATCAAACACAACGATGACATAGTCCAAACAGCTTCAGAGGAAAGTCATGCAGTCAAGTTGTGTTTTTTACAAGTCTGTATGATAATTTTTTCTTGCAACCAGAATTTGTTTAATGTAGTTCAATGTTTTAATTGAACAGGTTCACCCGTCAACTGGGACCACATGTATTAGCACCGGTAAATGCAACAACTCCGATGATGTCATTTACATCATGAAAAAACTGGATACCATTGAACAAACAGTTAAGGTAATGTTCTCTATAAGACAGCCTGTATAAAAATATTCATAAAATTGACGAGTGTTGCAAATACCGACGAACGTTTTTTTATTTGATAACTTGTAGTTGTCCGACAAATATGTTTACAACAAGCTTTGTGACCTAGAGGATACTATAAATGGCATTGTAATGGCCATTTCCAATCTATCTCAGCAGCATCCATGTGCATCGCCAAACAATATAGGCGACCATGTGCCCGTTTGTGGAACCCACAATTCGTCCCCTTTGGAAAAAACGGTGGATTCGGCGAAGGCAAAACGCGATCGAGGGAGCGATCTAGGCAAAATGGGGGGTCGTTATGTTGGCCGTGGTTCTTCGTCACATATGAAGAACATTGAAACCATTATAATCCCAGAAGATGATGAGGGTAATGATACAGAGAAAAATTCAGGTTTCGTAACCGGAAAGTTTTTGCGTGACTATAGAAAAATGGGGTTGAACCCGTCATCAAATCCTTGGCCATGGGATAAATCCGACACCGACACAGGTTCTGAAGAAAGGTGTAAGGAGAAACCTTTCATCAGCAAGTATAATAGATCTGTTCAGTTGAAAGTAAGTAAATAGTTTCGAATACCGAATACTTATTTGGTTTCCATTTTTCATTGCTGTCCATTGACATGGTTATGACGTCCAAATGCAGGGACAAATACCAATGGAGCCAACATATAATGTTGATGATACCTTAGGTGGAAGAAACTTAAAAAAGTTAAAAATTGAAACGCAATCATTTACATATAATGTTGATAATTCAAACTGAAAGACAAGGTAGATATTAATAACAGGGCAACCGCTGTGTTTGAAAGACCAAGACTCAAACCAAACGCAAACAAGGGTTATGGCCAACTACTTCCGAAGGTAACTGTACAATTTTTCACCTTCATAACTGCTGTGTTCGTCATTACCATCAATGGTTATACCAAACAAATATCAGAATTAACAGTGTTTTTTGTCCTAGGGTATGAATTGTGTGTTTAAGCCAACTGCGGACATGAACCTGACTGTGTTAGAGGCACGTGTTTGTGCTTATATTTTCAATCCGAAGCTAGACCCAGCGTACGTAAATTGCGTGAGCATTAGTTGCAAATATGGCAGATATGTGTTATTGTTGTGACAATTGGTTAATTTTTTTTTTCATTATCATTTAAAAACATTGTGACAACAATAACAGCGGCAATGAAATATTATTCCGGGTTGGAAACAATTTCGGAACCAGAAGGCATTTTGAAAGTTTGTGTCCAAATAAGACAGTGGCGCCTGAGGTACAAGTCACTGACACTGCCATAGATTAATAGCCATGGTTGTTATCCGTTTGATGTGTGTAATAAACATGTACAGATTGTATTGTTCATGGCGCTAAAAATTACACACTCACAGATGAATGGGACTAACAACATAGTGTGGTGTCTTCCTCCGGCGTTTGCTGTATGAATTCTTTAACTGTTGAGCAGTTTATATTTTAAATTCATTAACTGCAATTCATCATGTATTGATGAACTCTTGTGTGTAATAGGTTGATGTACTTTCGGGTACTGATGTATCAAAATTACTGGCATATTATGGAAAAGATTTCATGCCATTGTATCCAGGTCTTAATCATGTAAGTTTTTTTGCGATTTATCAACTAGTGAGTACGAATTGGAGTACCTAATATGCTATGCAGTTATTGTTTTGACACAAATAGATTTACATTCCAATATTTGATCACACCAATCATTGGTATCTGCTCGTTATAAGCATTCATGATAAGAAATTGTATCACTTGGATTCTCACATGACGGTTGAGTCGTTAGAGGATCGAAAACAAGTAATTTGGATGATGGTATGTAACTTTTTGTTGGTGTTCTATACAATTGTTTCGCATCAAACATTATGCTGTTGAAGTCTGTATTTGGGCAATGTATTGCAGGGTCAGATAATGTCATGTGTATTGGCTACCATGTATGAGACCGAAAACATGATTTGGGATGCACAAGATATGGACAATTGGGACATTGTGCAACCTAAGGGGATCCCAAACTGCAGATCCAGGTAACAAACTCCAAACTACTATGCCAAATATCATTCTGTAATTTTGGTTGTACATGACTATGTTTTGATACGATAAATTCTGTAATGCAGCGACAATTCTGCTTTGTGGGTCCTTGACTGGATGCAGATGGAGGAGACATTCCTCTGTATATTGTACAGATTGGTAAGCAAGCTTATTCGCATTAGGGTTATTCGGTATAATTAGCGGCAATGGTCATGCATCCCCCACCCATGCTAAGCTGTAATATTTCATGTTTTAGCTTAATGACAAACATGTGAGGATGAAAGTCGCAATGAAGTTATTGTTGGGCCCACACAACGATAACAAGAACATTGTAGTCAGCTCTGCGCAGGTGAATTGGGACAATTTCGTGCTGGGCAATCCATGACAATGGAACTAGAAATATGACATTTTGGTCTCCTACGTATATTCTGTGGTTTTTTGGAAAGGTCAGTTGTATTTTTTGATATTTTGTTGGACAATAGCATTCATGTATTTAATGTACACAAAGGCCATGTAATTAATGGGTTAATTTTGTTGATAAATACCACAACTTTTTGTGTAAAAAAAACTGGGTATATTATGTCCATTCCTGACTGCCATGTAAAATATAGTTATTTTTGCTACATTAATCGACTCTGGGTCCTGGGATATTTTTTATTTGGGAAATGTTAAAAAGTAACATAACATATAGACACAACAGAATGTAATTAGTAAATATAATTTATGAAGAACATATTTTTTATTTGTATCATCAACTCTTTTAGGATCTAATTTCCAATTTGGTGATTAGCAAAGAAAATTTAAATAAATTAAAACAAAATTATTGTGAAATAAAAAAATTTGTACGTTATACATGTATATGTAATAAATGCATCTCAGTTTGTTTAGTCACATGCATCAATGATCATCAATTACCTTATAATAAAAGAATACCTAGCTGGTGACACGTGGTGCTCTCATTCCTTGACACCTCAGAAAAATGTTACGTGTCAACTTACATAAATTGCAAGCTTTTTCCATTTTTTTCCCCAGCATATCTACTCCTTATTATATTATATCTACTCCTTATTATTACTCCTGTTTACTCCTTTCACAAAAAACAACCCGGAAAGCAACAGTGAAAACGTGATACCATTTTTAAAATTTGAAATTTGAATTGAAAAGCTGCCTAGGAAAGATAAAGCTTCAGCCTATAGATACTACATGGTCACCTCGCCGAGCTAGAGACCTGAGAAGGTCATTGCCTGTTGATTCCAGAACCATCACCACTCATTACTCCATTTTTCATTTACTCTATCTCTACTCCATTACTGCATTTTCATAGCTTTTCCTACCTCTCTTACATATGATTTTCGGAAGTAGCATTTTGGCTTACCTTTGTTCCTTCCGTTGGTTTAGCATTTGGGCTTGCCTGGGTAATCCTATGGTTATTTTTGGCTTCGTTTTTGCCTCTCCTGTGGTTTGTTATTTTTTACAGATTTCTGAGACATTTTTATTGTGTTTCCATTTTCGAATCCACAAAATCATCTAATATCTGTTGAACTGCTTTTTCAGTATATAGTTGTTTAAAGCATTTAGTTTTCATTTGTGGTCATATTTGCTTGCATTTTTTTGACTCTGGCATCTTAGTTTCAGTATGAGATGGAAAACAATTTGATGCTTTTGGTAGCTGATGCTATCGGCTTGGTTTGGGTAACTTGTGGTTTATTATTTTTGTTTTTAGTTGTTAGAATTTTCTATTTTGTTATTATTATTTACGAATCTCAGAAAATGATGTTATATGCTACTTTAAGAGTTTGGTTGTTTTTCCACTTTTATTGGTTTACATCTTTGTGAAAATATATTGGTTTAATCTCTATTTGGTGGTTTAATCTCTGGTATGGCACCAAAATAGAGATATTATCTAATGTATTATTTGTATTTTCTAAAATTGTAACTGTTTACAAAAATGTTATTTTTCAGCTGTCGGTAAGAATATCTCCATTTTGAACTTGGTTATTAATGGCTGCTGGTAAGTTTTTAATATATTAAATAACAAATATTTTTATCCATGTCTCTCAAATCACAAAAGTGTTATTTGTGTATTTGGTTAGCACTATTTCGCAGATTGAATTTTATAGGTGAAATTAATGATTCTAAGGAGACTTGGAAGATTGCAATTCAGCTTATAAATATGTGGACTATACCAAGATCAGCTAAGTCTATGATTGAGCTTAAACTAATCGACAAGGATGTAAGGATATGTTGTGTCCATTGTTTGTATTTAGTTGGTTATAGAATCATTCCTTATATTATTGTACTTAACTGTTGGCTCTCAAGGGTGATCAAATAGTTGCTTCTAAGAAGAAAAATGTTGATGATAAAGTGCTTAATGTAAATTTTCAAATTGGTGAAACTTATGTTATTCAAAACTTTGAGGTAGAAAAGAATATAGGTCAGTACAAGTCTACACAACATGCTTTTAAAATTAACTTTGTCAAAGCAATTTAGTATAATGTACATATGCCTAATGGTAGGGCCAAAACAAATCAGGCTTGTGTTTGCTTATTTATTTTACAACTGGGCTAAAACAACACTTTTGCTTTATCAATAAGCAACATAAGAATATTATACCATGTAAAATTAATATACCAAAATTTTGAAAGAGTAATAATCAGTCAGCAACTATGTTCATATTATCTTTAATTAGGTTACCACTTTGATTAGAAATATTATACCACTTTCTACGGTCATCCTAGAAGCAACTATATATATATATATAAATGAGATTAGATTAAAAAGTGAAGAAATGGTTATAATTGTTATAACTATATATATAGAAGCAACTATATATATATATATATTTTACAATTGAAATTCAGATTGATATTGCACGTGCAAATTATTTGTTGGGACCTTTATGGAATAAAACTTAAAAGTCACAGTTGTTGCATTAATGGTTGAGCAGTTTACGAAAAACCAATAATGTAAATTGTATCTCTCTGACCAAGACCATAAGTCTCTTTAACTATTCATTCACCATTGAAGGTCATAACCTTTCACTCACCACCCATCGTGATAACGTTTCACTGCAATTGAGAACCTTTCACAAAAAACAAAACACAAAACACAAATGTTAGTGAATAATAACAATAGATACATAGACATGGCAACTTGACCCGCACCCGTGGGCATCCGTCCGAGCCCGCCCCGATGTCAACAGGGAAAAACCGAGTTGACCGGTTTCGGGTTCGGGTTCAGTTTTTCCCCGCTTGTTTAATTCGGGGGCGGGGGCGGTTTTGGTAATGCTGATAACCGCCCCGCCCCCGCCCCCGCCTCCAGCCCCGCCATGCTATATTTAATTATTTACAAAAATACTTTTATATATGTGGAATATCTTGGGATAAAGGCTTAATTTTATTCAAGAATTAGGAGTGTAACTAATTTTATTTTCCAGTAATAAACATCTAATGTTGAAATTTTATTGTAATTACATACATTTGAGACTTACCGCGATCAAATTTTAAGTGATGATTGTTGTTTAAAATTAATTTTTTAATAATAATTTTTAAGTGTTCGGGGGCGGGGCGGGGGCGGGGAAAACCGACCCCCGTCGGGGGCGGGGGCGGGGGCAATTTTTTTAACCCCGTCGGTTTTCGGGGGCGAGGGCGGGGGTGGTTTTGAGGGGCGGGGGCGGGGGTGGTATAAGTAAAAACCGCCCTCGACCCGCCCCGTTGCCATGCCTATAGATACACCATCTGAGGCGCACAAATAGAACAACATCAACGCTCTGCAAAGAAACAACTGTTCCAGGTCAGTAATGAAAACAACTCCACTATTCTTTACACCCAACTATTCATGATTTTTCAAATATGAATCCTTTGCTGAGTCTTACACCTTTAAATTTACTCTGTTTAATGATATGTATTAGCCTACGTGTTCAAAATGATTTGGGTTAAACCCAATGGTATATAACCATTATTTTGTTATTCTGTTTCAATGGTTTGTCTTAATCAACCATTTCAAATTTACTAAATACAGTTTTGTTGCACTTTAATATTGGTTCCTTTATTTTTACACTCTTGACTCCTTGAAATATTTATTTTCTTATCTTTTGTATCAAAATATCAATCTATAACTTGACACACCAACTAATTTTTTGGTGCAAAAACTAACAAGTATTAATCATTCTTCAAACAACAATCCTTTCCTCAGTCCTACACGTTTATATTTACTCTGTTTCAATTCTTTGTATCATCACATTATGGGTTATTAGTACATTACTCTGTTTAATGATATGTTTTAGCCTATGTGTTGAAATTATTTGTGTTAGACCCAATGAAATATAACCATTATTTTGTAATTCTGTTTTAATGGTTTATCTTAATATACCAATTCAAATTTGCTAAACACAGTTTTTGTGCACTTCAATATTTGTTCCTTCTTTCTTCCAGTCTTTGTTGACTACTCCAAACATTTATTTTGTAATTGTATCTGAATAATGTTAGGACCAATGGATGATAATCAAGTAAACCTCAAGGACATGGCCCTTGCAATGATGAACATTAAGAGCAATTCCATTGAGATTGTGAACACAGTTTACACATATTTACTTGTCTTCATTCATTACTAATTTTAGTCAAATGTTTTGACACCAATTATGTATATTCATATTTGCTATAATTAGGTATCTGAACTTGACATAGGCATTTACATAGAGTAACTGAAATTTGTTTTCCAACCCATTCTGAATACCAACATATTACTGACAATGAATATCTGTAAATATTGTACCCAAGATTTGATTTTATTGATTGATTTTCAAAAATCACCACAAGCCTAACATGATCCTTATTAAATTTCTTGTCTGCACGTTTTTTAGGTTGCTCTACATACATTAAAATATGTGGCTTGATTATTTTTGTGTGTTCTGCATCATACTCACAAGCATCATGTTTTTTTTTTCCAACAGATTACTTTGTGTTCATTCATTACTAATTTTAGATTTTGGCTGAGTTTAACAATAAGTTCAGATATTTGTTTTCCAACCCATTCTGAATACCAACTATAGTATCTGAGTTTAACCTATGTTCATATTTGCTGTAATTGCGTATTTGAACTTGACACCACATAGGCATTTACATTTCATTGATTGTCATGTGTAGTGTGTCATTTTCACATGTATGATCTTATAAACTCAATAGACTTTTCTACTGTTTGTTCATTCATAAAGATTGCTTTCAAAACCAATTATGCATATTCTTATTTCTTATATTTGATGCTAAACTCAGAAAAAATGAATGAAGATCAAGTTTATCAGGAAATGGCTACAACAATGATGCAAATCAAAAGGACACCTTATGACAGTTTTGTTCATGTTATGAATCAGGTTGTATTTGATAACTGATTTTTTACCATGTCATTTCCTGCTTTGATGTTAGTATGCAGTACACATGCATTTTTTTAAAATTACTTATTGCTTTTTTTGTTTTTATACTACCTATAGCCTTTTGGAGAGATTCCCAAAAGCTTTGCAATGAAATGGGAAGACCACTTAGAGGAAACATGGCATCTGATTGATGCTCATGGAAATCATCATACAGTCAAATACAACAAGTCCTTACAAAATCCTAGAATTACCATAGGCTGGCCAGCAATTAGAGAGCATTACCATCTGCAAGGTAATTGTCAAATAACATTGACACATTACGGACATTCATACTTCCTCATGACTGTATACAAAAATGCTTCTGAACCACCTGCCTTTCCTAAATGCCACTCCCTATACCAACAAAATCCTAATTGTTTCATGTATGGCTAAATGACTATAAGATATCTGCCAGTGCATTGGTAAGTTATAAAGTACAACCATTTCAGTATTTTAGTTACTTTAAATATATGTCAACCTATGCAGTTCTGACAATAAATATTGTTCATTCCAGGATCTCCCAAGCATAATGTATTACTTTTTACAAGACACGGGGTTCACCCACATTAACTTTGAAGGAACCATGAAGTGCAAGATTGTCTACAATCATTGGAGAAAAACTGCTAAAATTGGATCAGGTTGGAAAACATTTGCAAAGGATCATGATCTCAAAGCTAACCATGAATTCATAATGGAGTTTCCATACCCAACAAATAACATAGTGCTCTGGTTTATGCGTTGATTGCAAGGATTAACAGGCTTTTGTCCCATTGTTGTCACTGTAACTTGACTGCTTCTTAGCGAAAGTACATTTATATAAATATGTTGCCTTTGTAATTGACATTATCAGGTTTACTATAATCTGTTGAACCATTACAAATGTTGAATGGTTAACGAATATTTGTATGAATTACTTTTATATATGCAAATGGCTTTTGATTCTGTCTTTTACTATTTGAATCCGAAAATTGTATGTCTTTCTAATACTAGACGCGAACTATTCAAAGTTTTTCTTGCTCTGTGAACTAAACACAGTTTTAGCTTAACCTTATTAACACTTTGTAAATGGTATAATTGTATGGCTTTGAAAATCATAGATGATGCTACTTATAACATTTGAATTTTAAACAACATCTTATAAACCATATTTTAATATAATTATATATATATATATATGATTTTATTTGTTAAATAAAAGATAGCCAATATATAAAAGTAACACAAAATTAAATCAAATCAAATCAAAATATATACACCTTGGTAGAAGCTGCACTTGAGACCAATATGTTATGTTTTTTACAAAAAAAAAAATACTCCAAACAGAGCAACTGTAATGAAAAAGAGATGGGCCCTCTATTATTTTGTTAAAATAGAATACAATACAATAACTCAACTCAGGCCCAAAGAACATATGTGTTATACACCAACCTTTACTTTTCATCTCAAGTTACCCTACCTCATTGATACTGACGGCAAACCACACAGCTGGGAAAGCAAGTTGACTACTTACAATCATTGCAGACTGCCTTCATTCTACAAATAAATCAGTTAAGTTCAGTCTATTACTGGTATGATATCCATTATCACATCCAAGCTATGAAATTTGTATGTTCTGTTATCATAAAACTTAGGGTTTCAAATGCATGGCAAAACAAATGTCAAATGTTTTGATCTTTAGCTTAGGAAATGTTCTAAATTAATGTTCTAATTTATTAAAAAAAATGAACTTCAAAATGCATAACCATTTTAGTTATAGAAGGTTCACGGATTTCGCTTACCATTTTCAACTATCTTTGATTACAGCTATGTAAAAGATTACTGGCTGCCACACATCATGTTTCATCACAATTTTTGTGATTATTACAACTTATCACCATGTTTATTATTTACACTTGAAGTTCATGCATTGTTATTTAACTGCTCCTGTGTCAAATTTGCCCATATAATTAACATATTCTTTGTTGACAATTTTATATAGGAAAAATGACTGAAAATACTAAAATTCTTAAAGACCTTGCCTTACTGATGATGTAGTCTCATAGAAAACCTGCGCACTTGCTTAATATTATGCATATTAAGGATAAGGTTAGCATTGGTTTATGTTTTATACATTATAGATTTTCATTGTTGTGCTGCATGTACTATATTGCCACTAATATTGTAAAATTTCTAATGTAGCCTTACGCTGAACTCCCAAAAAGCTTTATTTCAGAGTTTAAAAATCAATTGGCTGACCTATGGCATTTGATAGATTGTCATGGAAAATATCATTTTATCAAATACAACCGGTGCCGAGCCAACCCTTTAAT
The DNA here is from genome assembly GCA_007407185.1 of Glycine tomentella. Taxonomy (NCBI): domain Eukaryota; kingdom Viridiplantae; phylum Streptophyta; class Magnoliopsida; order Fabales; family Fabaceae; genus Glycine; species Glycine tomentella. Next base: position 94,204 of record PYAF01005625.1, read on the forward strand.
TGTTGATGGATGGATAGCAATTAGACGACATTATGGTCTTCAAGGAGATCATCACATCAACTTAACCTTCTATGGCAATTCTCTATTTTTTATAACTATTTTCAAAAGCAATTCTCTACCACAATCATTTCCACAATGGCATTCTCTTTACAAATCAAACCCTAACTCCATTGTCTTTCGCATTTTCTTGGCCAGTCACCATCTCTGTTCCAATGCCTTGGTAAGCTTTTTTAACTTACATACTATATAATTTTAATATTATAGTGATTTATATGCATATATCAAATTATAACATTACATAATGTATTTTGCAGCATCTACCTAGAGACATGTATGATTTCTTAATTAAGACAACATTCACAAATATTGTTTTTAATGAAACCAAGGCATGCAAAATTGTGTTCAACCATTCATGCAAATATGTTAAAATCAGCTCTGGATGGAAATCATTTGCAAGAGACAACAATTTCAAACCACATATGGAGTTTGTAATTGAGTTTCCTGATCCCAGCAGCAACCATGTGTTCTGGTATATTTGTTAGATACAGCTTTTATCTTAACTCTATCAAATGTAAACTCTATGTTGAAAACCATGTTTTGTTCTTGTAATTATGACTTCATCTTATATATTGAATAGTTTGTATTCTGACTATGCTTAGAGCACTTGACAATTATATTTTGTAAGAATTTGCATTCTGGACTTGTAAGAAAGCATTTTCATGCTTGCTTTATTAGAGTAAATTATTATTAACTTATTATATCAAGTGGTCTACTATTTATCCCTCACCTTAAATCTTGATAGTAAAATTTGGTGTGATACATCAGGTATTCTGACTATGCTTATATCTTTTACATTTTATTTGTAAGTTTTCTTATACAATAATTCTTAATCATTAAACATTAAAAATATTTTATACAAATCTAGCATAGCAAGGCGGAGCGAAGTGGAGCCGTGCCGTGCATATGCGCACGGGTACTAATACTAGTTTACTACAAATGTAAGTACACAAAACAGTTTACTGAATGCTAACATATGTCCCAACATCGGTTTTCACGAAATATTACTGAATGTCCTACAACATTTGAATTTCGCAACAAGAACCGATGTTAACAACTAAATCAACATCGGTTTTCACGATAAAACCGATGTTGTTGTAGTTTAAAACATCGGTATTTTCCTGGTGTATTTTGCTTCTTTTATCACATGCTAGATGTCCGTGTAAGCTGTAATAATGCCAGTTGTAGTATTATCCGTTTATTAGTTTAGCACAGCAAATTACTATTACTATTATTATTATTATTATTATTATTATTATTATTATTGTCACCCTTTAATATTACTATAAATTTGGAAGTCAAAATAACTAATTGTTATTAATATTATTGCTAATAAGATTATTATTATTATTACAAAATATTAAGTCAAAAGGAGTATTTCTTAACAATTGAAGTATTACAGTTCTTAATAAAAGTAAAGTGTATTAATAAAACAAAATAGAAATAATATTAACATGTTGTGAATTAACAAGTTTATATCTTCAATGACTCCCTGTTGTTTTCAGAACAAATAATCATGTGATGTTCCCCGAAAAACTTCAAAACATGTTACCCTATAACAAGAAAAGCTTTATAACTACAAATATTAGCAATGCTCGGAATTTTAAATTTTTTACAGTAGTAGCATTGCTAAAGATCAATGAATAATCAATGACACCAGAGTGTTAATTGTTTGAGTTGACTGTTATTTGTGTCTGTATCTGTACCCTCTTTGGCTGCCTTCCCAACTGATCTTCAAGCGACCTTTCATCTCCACTCCTCTTTCTTCCTTTACTCTTGGATGGATCTTCGTTCTCATCAGTGAGTGTAAAAAATGTATGAAAATGACCAGAAATTGAGCTAGCACTAGAAACGGGTTTAGAAGGAGGAGATTGCCGCAACTGGAACATAAGCTGCAAAAAATGCACAATAAGAACAATAAAGCAAGCTATCCGGCAAATGAGATAGAGACCCCAGAAGCTTTTAAGCTGAAGACGGTCTGAATCAATTTCATCATTCTCTAAACTACAAGAGCTTTGTGTCATCCACTTATCATGAATCCGCTGTAGATCACCAGTTTCAGAAAGTTGTAAAATGGCAGTTGACATATCTACACAGCCAAAGGAAAGTCCCTAGGGAATGCCTAGCATGGCAAACAAAATGAGAATTATTAGTTTTGATAGCACAAACACCTTATGATGAGTTAGTCAGATGCATCTAATTTAAAAAAAACTCCATATCATTAAGCAACTTGAAGGGGTAAGGGAGAAAAGAAAATCGAGGGAAAATGCAGCTGATATGATTTATTCAATTTTTCGATTCAAGATATTTGAAACACAATCTATTAAAAATTGTATCCATGTTAACATAATTAAAGCAAAACGAGTGCAGGTAAGTGAGGATGAAGATTTAAGTTCAATCTAGGTCAACCAAATTTTGATTCACTCTTGGCATAAAAACTTTCGAAAGACACACAATAACCCAGTTGTTACAATGCATTAAATATGCCAAAGTTTTACTTCTAAAATGCTTTTTGCATCCTATTGCTAAACATAATGGCATGAAAATCCAGTATACATGATGCAAACAAATAGACAGATGCTGCCAATGTTCATTTCCATGGACCATAGCCAAAGCTACTTTTAGTAATAGTTTTCATTTATAGCATGAATATGTAAAAGGTATGCATCTATTAAGCCAGGTATAGCATTAAGATAATCAAGTAAATAACTGACCACAACATGGTTATAATTTGCTGCCTAGCTGGACCACTGAACTCATCATTTATCCTGTGTTCCGGAATCCATATAACTATCCCAATGAAAAGGAAGAAACATACAGTCACATTTTTGCGGCCATCTCCAAATCGGACCAAACGGTAACGAACAGCATAAGCCAACAAGGTTACAGCTTCTGTGTCTATATTCCCTGGTAATAAATGCCATAACTTATAGGGTAGCAATATGATATAACTATATAGTTTCTTTCACACCTGCAACAGCAAAATGAGCCCACCAAAATAAACAACCATATGTACAATACATGTACAGGGCAATCCGATGTCCACTAACAAGGTACCAGCATAGTATCTACAACAGTAACATATCAACATATCAACATATATAAAACAAATTCACCTTTTTTAAACATTTTGGCGGCTGGTTGAAGGAATAAATGAATCTGGGTTCTCCATGAACTTCAACAAACAATTAAAAATGTAACAAAATTATTAGCATATTCTATGATAAAGGCACTAATAACTAATCAAAAACAAAACTATCAAAGTATATACCATAGCATAATTATAGTTATCACCAGCAGGAACATGACTTCTGTACACCTGTTGACTTGATGGAATATGAAAACCACCATCTGCATGTTGCACACTTTCAAATGTTGCAGTACACCTCCGTCTGTTATGGCCTACTGCTCCACACCTGCCACATGTTTGTATCCTCCTACGCCTATTACTTTCATCATTGATTGATTGATGGCCACTGTTTCTTCCAATAACAACAGGATCTAAAATACCATCAAATGCGGTTTCACTTAACCGTTCACACTGAATATTCTGTTCAGAACATATGTTTCTGTTCTTCAAGTTCAGTCTCTTCAGATGGTTTGAGAACATGTCCAGAGTATCCTCATAGTCTTCCTCAACACGATAAGCAGCCTCACAAACCTGTCTGGATAACTGCACCAATGTTGCATATCTCCCAATATCTTGTGATTCCCAATACATTGATGGTTGTGGGAACTACCCCTTAATTAATTCCGTTGCAGACTTTGACCATCTATCTGCTAGCAATGACTTAGGAAACTCTGTGATATTTAAACATACTAAAACAGAAACAATGTGATCACATGGAAGACCCATCGATTCCATTCTCAAGCAAGAACAATTGAATTCATATGATGATGGGCAATACGAAACATGCCAAGTACATCCACAACGGTACTTAACAACTGTGTACACGCTAAACATGGCCATCTCCTTGCAGTCAACTACCCTTAGCTTAACTGTCTTTGCAATAGTCGGCCTAAGAATAAAAAATATCTCCTTAGTAAGTACCTTCGCAGCAGATCTCTCAAGGGACTGAAGGTTAGTTTCCAAAACAACATTGCCATAATTAGAAAAGTAATCAGCCACGACCTCCCTATATCGAAAATAAGTCAGGCATCTTTGAAATTGTTCCACAAAGTCAGTCAAATTACACTTCACATTAACATATTTTGAAACATGACTATGCAATGCTTCACAACGGGATGTGGTACGGATGCCGGCAAAGAAATTGCCTCTGATATGTGCAGGGGACCACATTTTCGTTCTACCATACAATTCGGTGATCCAGCTGTTATCTTCTAACTCATATTTGACAACCATGTCCCTCCATCTTTCCTCAAATTCATACACATCAAAATCACTAAGCATCAAATTTTTCAAGCACTTCAACACACCGTTGTCCCGTACATGGCTCGTTGCATTGCGCATCAAATGCCATGCATATAACCTATGATGAGCATTCGGGAACACTCTTTTGATGGCGTTCTTCATGGCTATATCTCTGTCGATAATGACTGACGAAGGCGGTTTCCCATTCATGGCTTCTAGGAACTGCTCCAACAACCACACATATGTGTTCTCCGTCTCATTGGTCACAACAGCAGCAGCAAAGACTGTCGTATGATTATGGTGGTTCACACCTGAAAAAATGACAAATGGACAAAGGTATTTATTTTTTTATAGGTCCATCGAAAGCAACAACATCACCAAACACCGAGTAGTTCAATTTAATTTCACCATCACACCAAAACAAATTCTGCAGCCGTTGACATTCATCAACCGTGTAGGCCACAAACATCATTGGATCCTTTTCAAATAATTGATGTAGGTACTTTAATGCACCAGCAGCATCGGATGTTTTATGCTTCCTCATCCTGCCTTGTTCATTATAAATATCCTTCCTTATGAAGCTACCTTATCATATCCACCAGCAACGTTTGCAAATGAGGCATACATCTGCGGTCCCGTAATACCAACCTTTCTAAAATTGTAAATCTGCATCCTATCACTCTCTCCCATTCTCCTATGCAACGGTAACAAACTACAATGTAAACTTTCCAACAATTCATGATTATGATCAAAATTCCAAAATGACACATACCATACACGAGTCGCATAATCAACATGCACACGACACATCGCCTGGACCCACACCTAGTTACATTCTTCGGTCGTCGTTTTCGGGTGTACGTGTTGTTTTTTCCCCTTCTTAAACCAGCCCGTGAGCACACATACGTCTGCTGGACAATTTCACCATTATTATTTTTAAAAATGTGATCCTTTCTCACAGAAAATCCAACAATTCTACCATACCAACAATATAATTGATATGCTATTTCCAACTCAGAAAATCTAAATCTCCCAACATCTTCAATGCTAAATGTATGCATATCAACCATCCTAATGTCAACCATGCTATTAATATTTATCACATCCTCATCAGATGAATCATAAATATTACCTCCGCCCATGTTCTCACATTCAACATCCTGATCATCTTCATTTTCTTCACAGTCTTCTTCTGAATCACCTGACTCCTCAACCTGTTCATCGTCTTCTTCATGTTCAAACTCATCATGCCCAAATATTGTTGTATCAACCTCCTGATCGTCACTCCGATAACAATCCGTCATCTTCGCACCGAAACTGACCCAAATCCTGCCAAAATCACATAACAACATTCAGTAATTTAAACCTTAATAAAAGCAACCTATTTTGCCTCACCACATACATAATCACTTTACCACCTTGCAATCAGCAATTAAAATACATGCGGACTGTTTCCCTATGTATTAATGCTTCGAAAATTGGTAATCTGACCTCAAATTCGACAGACTCTACATAGCCACCGCCCACCGTCATACATACATACATACATACATACATTCGCACCAACCAAAACACCAACGCAACATGCATATATGTGCAATAGATTTCACAATCCACCACATCGTTAATCATACCATACTTCCAATCATATTCGTACCTTTCACAACAATCTCGGTTTGTCGCCGCCCTTCGTTTCACAACTTTCAACCAACACACACCCACACAACAATCCGTTCTTCACGCTCACATTCGATGAACTCTGGATTCCACGTGTGCACAGCTGCTACCTACACGACATGAATTCTTCTGGACGAAACAAACAAACAACAGCCAAACAATTTCCTTTGTCCTGTCCCAAGTCCCTAAACACGCAAAAAAGCTTTTAACCAAGGGTAATACCGTCATAACACGTTAATTCAATAAAACCGCCAATTTCTGCGATCAGGGCACAGTTCTCGACATCTAGGGGCAATAAGGGAATGCGTTTAAATTTGAAATTTGAAAAACGAAAATAATTAACCGGCCACACGATTCCCTAGGCGGTAACGAAGATCGATATCTGCTGCAAGATTTAGATCCAACGGCCAGGAATGCGTTTCGTAAGTTACGAAGCAGTTCCGCTTTCGTACCCTAGCCACCATCCTTGTTTGCACAGTATCTGTGTCAGAAAAATGTAAAAAGTTGGCATTGTGTTTCCCAGTACATAAAACAACTTCTTTTAAGGCACACCAACAATTTGACGAAAAAATCCAATGTAAAAGATTTTTAATAGAATGGGGTTTGAAAAAAAAATAATGGTTTTAGTTTTATAATATTGATTGAAAAAAAATATTATTTTTTGAAAAAGTATCACAAATGTTAAAAAAAATGAATAAGAAAGAAATTAAAAATTATAAAAATAAGAGAAATAATAAATAGAATTGATGTTATGTAATTAATATAATTAATTATATTGTAATTTTGTAAGGTTGTTATTTTAGAAATTTGTGTTTTTACCATTAGGTAAATGTATATGAATGAAAGTTTTGTTATAAGTTTGAGTTTGAGTTGATGTAAAATAATATGAAATGTAAATAATAAAAATATTAAAGAATTTTGTAAAATACTAAATATGTTGAATTTAAGTAATGAAAACAATATAATGTTTGGTAGTTTTGTAAGGTTGTGATAATAAAAAATTGTTTTTTTTCATAAAATAATAATTGAAATAGGATGTTTTTGTAAATAAAATTTTTGTTATAAGTTTGAGTTTTTTTGAATGATTACGATATGTGTTTGACAAAAATATTATGATTATTATTATGATTATTAACCATAATTTATTTGTCACATTTTCGTGTTTGACATAAAAATGTTATGCGCATAAGGAATTGGCAGGCCCATTTGGAGAAGATGGGATGTGCTCCTCACAAAAATTTATTTACTTAACATGTCCAGCCAAGAGGAGAAATAAAAAAAGTCAACTAATATGAACAAGAATACAAACTAATACGGATGACAGAAAAATAGATCAACCAAAACGTTGCTCTATCGACAAAGTAGAGGGTCATTCAAAAAATAGATGTCCTCCCTGTACTAGAAGTTCTAGTCAATCCTCTTAGTATAATATACACACACAATGCTATTTTAAATTAATTTTGTATTGCTTCATTTTATCGGATAGTTTTGTGGGTCATTTCTACATGATTTTTCCAGCAACCATTAATAACCTATGGATAAAATGTGTAAACCTAATAGACTTAGATATTAAACCTATTAAAAATTCAGGGATCAAATAGACTTAGATATTAAACCTATTGTGGAGTTTAAATAATATACTAAAATTAACAACATGGAGGATTAAAAGAATGGATTCATGGTGTATGATTTTTAAATTGTGAGTATTGTGATATACTTGCTAACAACATAGTAATAGTTCCATCATTAATGCAGATCATAATGTAGTACAAATTATTGATGTCATTATATGAAAATATACCATGTTATTTAAAAATTATTATTATTATTATTATTATTATTATTAATAGTACAATTATACTAATTCCATTCAATTAGAAGTTGCAGTGTTAATTGTTGATTTACAAAAATCATTTAACAAATAATTTGTTGTATTCTTTATTATAGTAGTTTTGAACTCCACACATGTATCTTTCAATGGGGTCTAGGGTCTGTAAAGCGGAGTTGTTACGCATTGTGTGAATTTATTTATTCATTACATAATCTAAAATTGGAATCAATGGTTCAGATAAATGAGGATTATAATATAAATGTTTAGATCAGAATAAATTTGATAAAAAATGATCATTGTAATATTCTGTGCTTGTTCTCCGTAACCACCCCTTTATCCCCAGCAACTCCACTTTTCGACCCACCCTGTCGTCACCACCACTATTGTCTATTACCCAGAAGCATCATTTAATAAAGAAACAAATTTAAAAAATTGATTAATTTGAATAGTTTATTTTTATGGTCTTAGGTTTTTAATATTTTGATACTGATTAGAAAATAAAAGTAAAATTTGTAATGAACTACGAAAAAAATAAATTAATTATAATTTTATGTACAAAAATATATAATAATTGAAAATAAATTTGAAATAAAATTAATATAGAAAAAAATTAGGAAAAATAATAGCATATTTGTAAATTATTTTTTGTTCAAAATTTAGTTAACAGCCATGTTGGAAATCATTTTTGTGATATTTTCGTCTTTTTGTGTCAAGTAGACACTTTCATTAATGATAAATGTTAAAAGTTAACGGAATGATGAATGCATTGCATATTTTACACTTTTAGGGATAAAAATTTGAATTTTCATCTTTTAAAGACAAATGTGTCAGTACTTAGAGACGAAAATGACTATTTACAAATTATAATTTTATGACTTCTGAATGAAAAATCTAACATTATATAAACTAAAAAATTGAATAATTAAATAAAGCAAAATATAACAAAAAGCAGAATAAATTTACCTAATTAAATTTATATTATTTTTAAAAAAAATGTCACTATATTTAATTGTATCATTTAATTTTTTACTAAATTATAAAATATTGTAATATAAAAAACCTCATATATAACTAATTTGATTAACAATATCATCCATAATATAAAAATAGGATTTCATAATGTTAAGTAAATAAAATAACTTTATTTTTGTGAGGAGCCCATCCCATCTTCTCCAAATGGGCCGGCCAATTCCTTATGTGCATAATTTTTTTATGTCAAACGTGAAAATGTGATAAATAAATTATGGTTAATAATCATAATATTTTTGTCAAATATATCTCGTAATCATTCAAAAAAAAACTCAAACTTATAATAAAAATTTTATTTACAAAACTTACAAAACTACCAAAAATTATATTATTTTCACTACTTAAATTCAACATATTTAATGTTTTACAAAATTCTTTAATATTTTTATTATTTACATTTCATATTATTTTACATCAACTCAAACTCAAACTTATAACAAAATTTTCATTGATATATATTTACCTAATCGTAAAAACACAAATTTCTAAAATAACAACCTTACAAAATTACAATATAATTAATTATATTAATTACATAGCATCAATTCTATTTATTATTTCTCTTATTTTTATAATTTTTAATTTCTTTCTTATTCATCTTTTTCAACATTTGTGATACTTTTTCAAAAGATAATATTTTTTTTCCATCAATATTATAAAACTAAAACCATCATTTTTTTTTCAAATCCCACTCTATTAAAATACTTTTATATTTATGGAATTTTTTCGTCATATTGTTACTGTGCCTTACAAGAAGTTGCTTTTATGCATTGAGAAACACAATGCCAACTTTTGAACATTTTTCTGACACATATATTGTACAAACAAGCTTATTTGACAAGGGCAATAGTATAAGACGGAGGTTAGGGTACGCAAGTAAAACCCAAGCGTAACTTATAAAAGATTATCTGCACCGTTGGATTCATTTTAATTTTCATCCTATGGTTCTTATTTTTTAATTTTCTTTTTCTTTTTTTCTTTTTCTTTGCCTTATTTTTCCTTTCTACCCTTTTTCTTTTTTCTCTTTCTTCTCTCTCCGCATTCTCGTCTCCGCTCCGGCACCGCTTTGACTTGCCATCTTCCCTCTTTCTGCTCCAATATCGCTGCAAGTGCAACCAAACCAGCTTCAAACTCACATCAAATACGACACACACACAATATGAAAAAAAAAATCAAAAGTGTTGGAATTGGAGGTGAACGGTTTTGGACATTACATTTGCTACTTCGAAAGAAAGAATCCCAATTACTTCTTTACTGCTAGTATTATTATCTTGCCTTTTGGGGTTGTGTTTTTCTCCTTGCGGAAGGTTCAAGAAGAAGAGCGTGCTTGAGATTGGCGCTTACCTGGTTACCCATCTTCACAAACCAAGCTTCAACGACCATAGCTACCTAACCACCTTCACCAAATGCCCTTCATTCAAATTTGCATCACCAGAACAAGATGACCCATTGAGGGAGACAAGAAGAAGAGTCCAGTAGCTCGTTAAGAAACAAATTGATTCAGTTCGAAAGGTGAAGTGGAATTGGAGGCGGTCAGTAATATGCCGGAAAATAGGATTCCTGCCAGCGAACGGGAAGGAGGAGGAAAGGAGAGAGAAGAGAAGAGACGAAGAAAAAGAGTGAAAGATAGAGAAAGAGCCTCTGAAAATCAGTGGAGAATCTGCCGCCGGTGAAGCCACCATCGGTTTGGTGGTGGCGGCGATGATGTGTGGTGCGGTGGTGCGTCGGAGTTTTTCGCAGGGGCAGGTGGTTTCAGGGGCAGATCCATTCCGGCTGCCAGCATGAACAACCCCAACGCCGCCGCTTCCGCCACCACCAACAACCTCCACCCTCTCTACCGAAGCCAACAACAACAACAGAACCTTGGAACCGACCTTGCCACCGTGATCAGAGAAGGTAGTGTCGGTGTTGCAGAGGCTAGAAGGTGATGTCGATGTCGGTTTGGTGGTGCGGAGCAATGCGGAGATGAGGGCTTTTTGGTAAATGACAGTAAAAAAAGAAAAAGAAAAAAGTAAAATAAAATGAAAATCTAACAATCCAACGACCACGGTTTTCTTTCGCATTTTACGCACGAGTTTTAGTGGCGTACCCTAGCCTCCGCCATAGCATAATAAATAACCAACAAAAGCCGTAACACTACAGCATGACATAGTGTGAAATTGAAATCTAACGGCTATTATCATTTTCATATCATACGAAAAACGTTTTATTATCGCACCCTAGACTCCGTCGTATAGAAACCCCTCATAAAGTTAATTCTATCTATGGTCACTACCTCTCTGAAAGGAGAGCCCATCAAATACATGAAAATAAATCTTGAAACTTCTCCAACGTTACATCAATCCATACATCAATGCCTCGTCAAAACTTTCCGGTTCCACACAAGTGTAATGTGATATTAAATTTATATCCTCTAAAAGGTTCAGAATAACTATATATATATATATATATATATTTTTTTTTTCCAAAAACTTACAAACCAAGAATTATTTACCCTTTTTTTTTGTTTTTCCAAAAACTTACAAACCAAGAATTATTTACCTTTTTTTTTTCTTTCTCCCCAAAACACCTAAAAAAAGCAACCATATATATTCCATGAATTGAGAACTACCCTCTTGCGTAACAATCCCCGCGCTCGTCCCTTTCGTCCCCCCCTTTCATTTCTCTCAGTCCGATTCTCCATTTCTCCTCTTTTTTTCACTCCCCAACGTGTTTCTCGTAACAACATCAACACTCCTTCACTTTCAACTCTCTCTACAACTTCCACCAGGGCAAACACACTTCATAGCACTTTCCTCAATGAAGCCAGAGTTGTACGAAATCTCCGACGACGAATGGGAGAACCACTCCTTCAAACCCTCGCGGGTTCTGAAGCGACCTCGCACTTCGTCTCCTCCTTCTCCGCCACCCATCGAATCCTTTGCTTACACCTCCACCTCCAAGGTCGACGTTTCGAGCGAAAACGACGACAACAGCGATTGCGTCGAAATCGCGCCGGAAGCTGCCAATTTCCGCCAGAAACTCGACGACCTCGAGGACGCTGATGTGGACGACGAACCGGTACCGGCGTCCCGCGGCCGGAGGTTCATAATCGACGACGACGACGACGAGGAAGACGGCGAGGAGGAGAACGGGGGAAGGGACGGACACGTGGCGGAATTGTATGATGTTGATTCGAGCGAGGAGGTGGAAGAGGAAGTTGAGGAATTGAACGAGAACGACGTCGTTGGAAGGGCTTTGCACAAGTGCGCGCGAATCTCCGCGGAGTTGAAGGGCGAACTCTTCGGTTCCTCTGGGGCCGCGTGCGAGAGGTATTCCGAGGTGGAGTCTTCGTCAGTGAGGATCGTGACTCAGGTTAAACGACGATTTTTTTTTTTTTGTTGGTTTGGTTGAAACTTGAAATTTTGTGTTCCTTTGAGGTAAAACTGCGTGTCGTTGATGTGTGTAGGAAGATGTTGATGTTGCGTGCGGGTCGGAGGGGTATTCGGATTTTAAGCCTCTGCTCAAGCCGTATCAGTTGGTTGGCGTCAATTTTTTGCTCCTGCTGTATCGGAAGGGGATTGGAGGAGGTAAATGTTAGGGTTTTTGTGATTTCCTGGGTTTCGTGGAATTGATTTTGTGTGTTTAGCTTTATTGGTTTTTCTTTTTTAAAAATTGAATATTTCTGGTTGTAATTATGTAATAAGTTTGTGTATAGGAGATTAGGAGGTAATATGTTAGGGTTTTTGAAGGGTTTTTGTGTTGTGCTGAGTTTAATTTGTGTGCTGGTGGTTGCGTGTGGTTGTGGACTATGTAGGTAATGTCCTTCAGAAAATACTAGAGTGGTCAGTGGATTTCCCAATCTCGTGACGTTTTTTGTTCCTGGCCATGCATTCTTTGTTGCAGAATGTTATATTTGCTTGGTATTTGGTGTTTGCAGCTGCTGAATTTGTGCTTATTGAAACATTATAATGGAATGCCATTGCTATATATGTTTCCTGACGGGCCTAACATTTTTAGAGCTTGATTTTTTTTTTTTTTTTTTTATTTTTAAATTTTGATATTTCTGCTTGTAATTATGCAATAAGTTTGTGCATAGTGTCATGAATCTAGTGATTGATATTTGATGTCATGTGTCACACAGCCATATTGGCAGATGAAATGGGTCTTGGCAAAACAGTTCAGGTATATATCCTGTTTTTTATTATTTTAATATGTTTCTAATTTTGTTTAGATCCCTAAATCTTTACTTTTTTCAATTAAGATATGCCATATGTTGTCTTCCAGGCCATCACATATTTAACTTTGTTGAAACACTTGCACAATGATTCTGGTCCACATCTTATTGTATGTCCTGCTTCTGTTCTCGAAAACTGGGAACGGGAATTAAAAAGGTGGTGTCCATCCTTTTCTGTTCTTCAATACCATGGGGCTGGACGTGCAGCATACTGCAAGGAGTTGAACTCCCTGTCCAAGGCAGGATTGCCTCCTCCATTTAATGTTCTTCTTGTGTGTTATTCACTTTTTGAACGACACAGGTTCATTTCTATATACTTAAGTGCTATTTATATTTATTGTTGTCAAATGATAATTAAATTGTTATTATTTTTATTCTTGCTAGTGCACAGCAGAAAGATGATCGCAAAATCCTGAAGCGGTGGAGGTGGAGCTGTGTACTGATGGATGAGGCACATGCTTTGAAGGACAAAAATAGCTTTAGGTGGAAAAATCTGATGTCTGTTGCAAGAAATGCAAACCAACGCTTGATGCTGACAGGGACACCACTTCAGAATGATCTACATGTATGTATTACTTATAGACTATATTATAGAGTGAATTTCTTTGCTGCAGTGTCGCTGTTTTTTCATTTACTTGTTTGTTGTTGCTGAATTAAACAAGCTTTTGCTACATAACTGGAATAATCTCTTCTTTTTAAAAAAATCATATGTTGTAGCTTGACAAATATTACAAAGACAAGTTTATATACTAAAGCATATTTGGAAACTGTTCATTGCTAAAGCATGGTTCAAGTTCTTACCTTTCTGTTTAATATCTGATGTGTCAAACATACTTAATGCTTTAAGTTATCCACTGAATGTTACTGTAAGCTGAATGTTTAATCTTGTAAATTATTTGATATTTCCTTTGTATAATTGGAAATATTCTTGTTTCTTTCCAATTCTCAACTGGCTTCTATTTTTGATTGAATACAATGGGGTGGATGGAATTATAGGCAGAACAAAAGCTAAAGGAGTAAACTACATTTAAGAAGAAGAGATGGATGGATAGACATTGGATATCTTGAGTGTTATATATATATATATATATATATATATATATATATATATTTTAAGACAGGTGAGTAGGATTATTAAAGTTGAGTCTTCAAGAGTGGCTTTTAAGAGGTGGATATTTGTAATTACATTTTGCAGATGGCAACTTTTCTTTTTGACAGCAAAGTGGTATATCTATTGCATTTCTTTCCTGTAGATTTAAGAGTTCTCTGGTTCAAACGTATACCTCTTTAAAGGTCACTTATTTTGATTTTCCACCTGGCTGCTCTGCCCTCTAGATCCAAAGGGTTTTTGTTTGGTAGGAAAGGTGAAACCCACAATTTTTTGGATTCAATGGAATGAAATAATCTTTAAAGGTGGGTTTACTTGAGGGTATTTAATTTCAATAGCTCATATTCACCATTTTACCAGCATTCTCCTCTATTTCATTTGTTCCTCTTCAGATTAGTGATGGTTGTAAGTGACTTTCTTTACTCATGGTCTTAGTTATTAATAATTATTAATACAAGGACCATCAAGTCAGTTGAGGAGTTTGTTAGAAGGAGTGAACTTTATTACAAGGAATATCTAGTTTGTTATTTTATATGGGTGCTGTTGCAATTTTCAAACGGAAAACTTATAATTAGAGAGCTTTAAGTTGCATATTTTGTATGTTATGCTGGAATAGTTACAGCGGTTCTAATAAGAATTTTAATTTCTTTACAGAATTATAGAGGTTTACCTCTATAATTGCTTTGAAACAGGAGCATAGAAAGAACACACAATAGTTTAATCCCACTAGGTGAGGCTGGCTTCATGGATTATACAATGTCTTTGTTAAAAACCAAATTCTCAATGATGTTATTCACCATGAGATCCTTTTTGATAATCTTCTACAAAGTCTCTTTTGGTCTCCCCTTCCCCTTTTCACAGGGCTTAACCCCATTTGATTTACCCTCCTCACCAATTCTTCATGTGGCCTTCTTTTCATGTGTCCAAATCAACTTAATCAATTTTTTGTTGTATTTCCTTCAATTTTTTCCACAACAATAACTCTTCATATACAATCAGTCCGCATTCTGTCCTTTCTTGTGGCCACACCCATTTTAAAAAGATTATTTTTTCTACTTCCACTTTTTTCTCTTCTTGTCTGCTTAAAGTCCAATATTCATTCCCATAGAATATAGCTAGTTGTATAGCAATATGATAAAACTCTTCTTTGAGCTTGATAGGTACTTTGCGGTTACAAATAACCGCTGATACCACCTAGCTTGTATATGTGTGACATTTTTCATTAATTTTTGCATCATTTTGCAATATTGGTCCCTCATTATTTATAATCTTTGTTATGGTCTATTAAAGTTTTACCTCCCAATCATTTTCCTTGTTTCTTGCTAAATTTGCAATACATACATACTTTGTCTTTATCCTACTCAAGTGAAAATCCTTTGATTCCGATGTCTATCTTCAAAGTTCTAGGTTAGAGTTAATCTTGTCCCCTGGTTCAATTAAAAAATGGTAGGGGTAACAAAGACTCTTAGAGGGATCTTGTTCCTCTCTGTCCAAAGGCTCCTAATCCTCATTCAATCTCAAAGCCTGTATTTAGGACTTTAGGAACTCTTAAATTATGGGAAATAACTTTCTTTTTTTTCAATAGCTCATTCAAAACCCCATTGCCAAAAATAAGCTAATCCAAACTTGCTGTAAAAGTGTTAACCCTTCTCTTTTGCTTTTTATTTTTTAATCATGGTCTGAAACTGAATTTACACCGCGCATCTTCCTCACATCTCCCTGCTACCTGAGATTCATTTATTCCCTTCAGTGAATATTCCGCTTAGCTTTCATACTGTCTCGTGGTTGTCAGTAGCCTTACTCCCCTGCATGCCTAACACTACTGCTTGCCTAACAGTTCATTCATTAACATGATAATTTTATGAAATGAGAATAAGAAATTTATGTCAACAAAAGCTATTGTGTGTTTGTTGATTATTGCAGTAGCCAGTGGATATAGATTGTTGGTCTCAGCCTATTGATCAACATATTTGTATGATGATCAAAGGTTGGGAAATGGTCAGTCCTGATTTTTACATTGTTCCTTTTGAAAGTATACATGCAAATATACAACTTGCAATAATGAGCTTAGAAGTGTCTAATAGGCTTATGTATACAGTTACAATCAGGGCAGAGAAAAGGAAAATACCCTTTGTTATTATGTGTGCCAATAATGTACTTGAATCTTGAACAAAATTTCTGACTCTTGTCTCCACCTGTTGATTTTTCTAGCATTAATATAAATGTAGTTGCTGATGACTTTGCTATAAATTTGTTGCAGGAGTTATGGTCATTGTTGGAGTTTATGCTGCCTGATATTTTTGCTACTGAAGATGTTGACCTAAAAAAACTACTAAATGCCGAAGATGGAGATTTAATTGGTCGTATGAAGTCCATCTTGGGGCCATTTATTTTGCGGCGAATGAAATCTGATGTGATGCAACAACTTGTTCCAAAAATACAGCAGGTATGTCCATCACCTTTGGTGCCAATTTGATTGTTTGTTATACTCTTCATCTTCAACATGTCCTTATTTCTATGTCTAGTAGGATAATTTTTGTTACTGTAGGTTGAATATGTTATAATGGAAAAGCAGCAGGAAACTGCTTACAAGGAAGCCATTGAAGAGTATCGTGCTGTTTCACAAGCTCGGATGGCAAAATGTTCCGATCTTAATTCAAAAAGTGTTCTTGAAGTTCTTCCTCGACGACAGATAAACA
>PYAF01005625.1:118683-128935 GCA_007407185.1 Glycine tomentella
ATAAAATATTTTTTAAAAATAATCTATATTAATTTATGTATTTTTTAAAACAATACGAACAAATTTTTATATATAATTTATTAATTTATATTAAAATAAATTTTATGATAAAAATAAATACATGTAAAATTAAATAGTATATTTTCATTTATAAATTTTTATAATTAAAAAATTATCAAGTCTTGACTAATGATATATGTAAAACAATGTTTACAAAATTAACCAAAGGAAAGTAAATGCCTTAATGGTTTATTGTTTTGTCCTTAAATGAAAGGTCATGAATTTAACTCTTATTAATATCATTTTTATTTTTTACTTTATTTAATCCCTTGTTTCATAAGCACCATGTCATGACTGAAGGATAAAAAATGCTTATTCTAAAAAATAGGAGGACTAAAAATGTCTTGATTTAGAAATAAGGGAACCACATGAATTTAAAATTATATAAGAACCAAAATTATAATTTAAGTTAATAATATTTTTAGTTTTATAATTATATTAACCTTAATTTTTTGATTTGTATTAAAAAACTACTGCAACACTTATTATGAGACATACAGTACCACCTATCTTTACTATTTTTACTATTTTAATATTAAGAACCAGGCTTTCTTCCAAATCAACCTACTCCAGTGGCATCCCCAAATAATTAACAATAGATTCTTGCTTCTAAGAACCACTTTAGCAACTCCCATTAGAGTTTATTTTACAAATATTTTGGATAAAGTATATTTAAATATTTTCTAAGCCTTATCCTTGATTGTTTCTCCATGCACTCCTTCTTAGTATATATCCGTTGGAAATTACCCACGGACAAAATTTCATCGGTAATTTTAGCATTTCCGACGGATATTTCCGTGGGTAATTTTCGACGGATATGTTCGTCGGTAATTTGAGTATTTCCGACGGATTTTTCCGACGAAAAATATTTTGTGAAATTTTTTTGAATTTCATCCGAAATATTTTCCATGGAAAATATTATGTCGTAAATATTTAGGTCACAAACGGAAATTTTCGTCGGAAATTATTCTGTGGAAAATATATTAGTTTTCAATGTAACATATGTGGGTAAAATTGTTACTTTATTCATGTTAGAAATTAGAACCCCAACATCCCTATTGTGAACCCTAACCTTCAGAACTTAAATAGAATGGGCAATCCTAAGAAAGACTATAGCAATGAAGCACAGAATAAAATAAAGCAATCACAATAATGTCATATTAATACTAGTCAAATTACAGAAGAGTTCACATTGATTCTTGACCCTAACCACAATAATGAAATTTAGCCAGACATGTTCATGTCTAACCTCAAAGAATACAACGAAAACAGAAGCATTAATCCTCTTCAACCTTTGGCCTTGATCTTGTCTCCAGTGAATTTCTCTATGTAATTATCTGTGATGGTGCGTCTTTTCAGTTCAGAAGCTTGTCCTTTTATCCTTTTCACGTTGGCTATTTAATTTGGGTAATAGAACCTTTTTTTTTCTTCTATTTTTGTGCCAAATATCTTTATTCCTGGAAACAGATTCATAGCGGCGCTGACCGCGCTAGATTTCGCGCTGATCGCGTGAGATATTCAATTTGAGGTCTTTATCCAGACTTTATGGCGCTAACATCGCAACCTTCCACGCTATCCGTGTCAACAATTCGAATTGAATGGTTGGTTCTGGGCATGTGGCGCGAGTCACGCGAACTATGGCGCTGTTAGCGCGGAATCCTCGAACTGGAAACTTGATCTTTGTATACTGGCGCGACTAGCGCGGTGAAATCAAATGTTAAGTCTTTTCTTCTTGGCTTTGTTTCTACTCTTTTTGTATTTGACACAGTCCCACAAAAATAGAGATTAGTTGAGCTAGCAAAAAGATCATTTAATTCCATAAAATAATGCAATTGGAAACAAAATTATCCTTAAAAATTCTGGCACTGTTGTAGAATCTTGTTTCCTTTAATAATTACTCCCCCCAAAACATTTGAAATGGCATACAAGAAAGTTTTCCAAATTCTCAAGATATCTAGTAGTCACCAAAAGTACCAGAGAATCACAAATATCTAGCAGCAAGACTGTGTCAAATACAAATAGCTAGCTGCTAGTTTCATGCTAAGACTAAAGTATAAAGATGCATCGCTCCATATCATCCCAGATATGAACCATCTATCTCAACAACTTAAGTTCTTAGGTAAAGGCACGCGAATGGTTTTATATTGTATCTCCAATACATTCCTCTCACACAAGTGGGAGGTAAGTAATTGGACATTTCCTTTTATTTCCAATGTGTCGTTTTCATTGAGGATCTAATGAATCAATAATGAAAACGGTACAATAACATTATGTACACGCCAATGCATTAGTCCAAACAATAACACTATGATACCTTCACTCAATTTTTTCAACAAAATATCAGAAAACTAATGATTTTTTCTAATCCTATGCACCAAGAACCAAATAGGTTAAGGGGCATTAAACACACTCCTAAATGCTTTCAATTACTTAAAAAAGCAAGCAAAAAATATTTTGTGTTACTAGTATAATAAATACTTTCCTTTTTTCAATAAAATTTTACCACTTTTGTCCCCTTAACATATACATCAAGTGCATAGGATAGAAAGATCATATATAGATTGTATTTATGTACCCGTAGAGAATTTCCATTTCTTAACTGCTGAAGTTCTAAAAACTTTATTCCAAACATTGAAACTTTATACAAAACGATATTGTTAATATCATTAATTTTTATTATTATCCAAATAATAATGCAACTAACATTCAATGCACTGAAGTTAAAGTTTATTTTGAGATAAGAACGTTATAGAAAAGGGTTGGGAGGAGGAATCAAGATTGAAATGGCACCTTTCTTTGTTGACCATCTGGTTGGGGGGGGGGGGGGGGCAGAACAATGAGGAGTACTGAAGACGGCCAATCCACCTTTCACTGGAAGCAGCAATCGAAGACGAAGACGACAACATCTATTTACTTTCAAGGTATTGTTTCCTTCAGCCTCAGACAATCAAAAGCAATTATCAAACTAAACCACACGTCACAATCCTAGAATCATCATGCTGAGTATAATCAATTTTCACACCAAAGCTTCAACAACACTTTCAAATAAATCATGACCTGATATTAGTTTTGACACTTGCATTGACAAATTATTTGTTGTGTTAAGTTTTCATCCATCTAAGGTTGCGGCAAAGGCTATCACATTGTCCATTAGACAACAATTTGATCACCCATGATCAACATGGGGAGCAATTCCAAAAGACCATCAAGAACTGTTTTTCCAACGTTTTAAGGTAATATAATGTTGCATTCCTACTAATTTCAATTATGGTACATCATACTTAATGATTTTCGATTTTTTATCGTTTAATTTGTGTTCTATTGTTGGTCATTGAACATTTAAATTGATTTATAATTGTTGTTGATGTTAAATTAATTTGTGGTTACTGTTGGAGGCAATAGTAAAATGGATTTGTTTTTTCGTCTTATTTGTGGGATGATTGGTCTTGATGTATTTATATTTAATATGATAACTTTGTGTTACCTTAGAGGAAATTGGTTTGGAGACCAGAGGAAGAGAGTGAAATTAAAAAAGTTTTTCACTCAAAAGCCTCTCATAGGCTTTCTGAGATGTTCAGCGATGCCAGAAATGAAAATAAAATGTCATATTGGATTGGAGATCGTGTCTGGAATGATCTATTATCACATTGGAATGCACCCGAGTATCGTTTCAAGTGTTAAAAGGCAAAAAAAAAATCGAGCATCTGAAAAGGGTGGCTGTATGCACACAGGTGGTTCTATTAGCTTGCAGGATCATGCCATTCGGTTGGTAAGATGATTTAACAACTATGCATGTTAAATTTATTGTTTATCATAAAATCTGGTTATGTTATAATTTTGTTGTAATGCTTGTAATTAGTCCCAGGAACTTGGTCGATCAGCATACATTGATGAGATTTTTCAACAAACACATTTACGGAAAGATACTGGTGAATTTGTCGATGATAGATCTAGGCAGACAGATGTGAGATGCTAATTTGCCATGGTTATTGTATTAAAACATCATGTTTTATTCGATTGATGAAATAATAACTTTTTTTCAATGACAGGAAAATTTTGACGCTAGATTGTCTCAAGCTAGGTCTGATGTTCAATCTAGTGTTGGTGATTCTGAAATGACTCTGTTGTCTCCTGCTGAAGAACAAAGACTAAGGAGTCAATGTTGGATTGCAGCAGCTGGACCTATGCGTAAGGAACGTCTTTACGGAACTAGCGATCTTGCTCATTCTTATAAATGTGGAGATGAGACATTCATGCAAAACTTGCATGGATCATCTAGCCATGCCTATGACTCAGCGGAAATTAATCAAACGAAGGAGGAGCTTCGTCAATCAAATGAGGAGTTGCACCAATCAAAAGAGGCTTTGCGTCAATCAACGAAATAAATGCGAGTTTTTCAATCAGTTGTACTTCAGTTTCTACCTCCAGAAGCTCGCAGCATTATGCAACAGCAACAACAACTGGCCGATGAACAACACCAAAAACATGATCAATCACATGATGCGCAACAACAAAACAATGATGAACCAGCAAATGAGCAGCAACAACTTCATGACCAGCAAGGACACTCTGACAATGACTATTTTGATTATTGACTTTGAACCAGTTTATGAGTAATCAGATGTTGAACATTATGCTTTTATTTTATTTATATTCTGAACGTAATTTACTTTGTTAAAACATTTGCTTTGAATGTATGAATTCAGTCTTTCATTTTATAATATGCCTTAATTTTATAATGATGTTATATAATATCAATAATAAAACAAAATCTTCCTAAAACAAAATAAATTAGTGTATCTGATAATAAATTATCGACGGAATATTCCGTCGGTAATTTCCGACGGCCATTTTCGTGGGTAATTTCCGACGGATATTTTATGTCGGAAATTACCGACAAATATATTCGTCTGACATTTCTGTCGGAAATTACCGACAAACACTAAAATCCGTCGGTTAAATTTTCAACGATCATTTTTCTGACGGATTTTTGTCTGTCGGAAATCCGTCAAAAATTCAACATTTCCGACGCATTTTTGATATTTCTGATTTGGCCGTTAGAAATAACAATTTTTTTTGTAGTGTAACATATCGATAGACATGAAATGGGTGTAATATACCTTCGGACATATTCTTCCAATATACTATTATTGGATAAATTACGAGTCTTATTGAATTATTTGGGTTCCGCTCATTATTTTATTGAGATTTGCCTCTTTTACGATGTTGATTTTCTGTGAAGTTTTCTAAATCTCAATATTCAATTTTGCAATTAACGATAATAATTGCAGTTTATCTTCAAAGTGTACAGTATGTCTTTAATTTTAAAAAAGTGAAATCCTATTTTTTTCCCTCTTATTTATTAGAAGAAAAAACTTTGACTAATCTAAAATTCGTATAAGAGGATACTAAAATAAGTAAAATCCTATTTTATTTGAAAAGTAAAATTTTACAAATGTTAATTTCAACATATTAATTACCTATATTCAATCACTATCGATTACTCAAATCCTATTTAATCAACATTACTTATTATATATGTACTTCGAATAATCTCATATGGACTTGTAAAAACACAAATACTTTTGTGAACAATCATGAGATAAAACTCGAAATAATGAGTTAGCCTCCCCCGCCTATATATAAATCATATTTGTCACTAAAATGTGATGATTTCGTTTTGTTCCTCTTACAGCTATCTTATTAAAAATAATTTAAAAGGATGATAAACAAACGAAAATAATAAATATCAACAAATAGTTGATTCAAATGATTTTAAACTTAATTCATTTAAGTAAGATCTCAATTTCGAGTCTTATAAATGAAAAAAATATAATTAAAAAAGGAGACTCCACTTCATATTTATTGACAAATATTAATTATCTTCACACAGATGATAAAAAAACAAATAATATATTCCTGTGTAGCAGAACTAAGAAAAGGTCTTTAACCACTTCAATAATTGTTGATGCACTTTCCTAATTGCCGGTATTAGAATCCAAGACCTTCACAAACACAAAGCTACGAAATTGTAAGAGCATTACTAATTACTAAAACCTATCGTTATCATATCCAGCCTTTTGCTTCTTGGGTAATTAATATGCACACGCCAACATGCATCCTTCATTTTTTTGTTCTCTATCTCGTCTGTTATCTAACAAATGATCTTGAAAGAAAGTGCAGTACCTGTAAACAAATAGTAGTATACCAATAATTTATGAGGCCCCTTTACCATAAGCAAAATTGCATTAAACATGAATCACGTGTAACCATGCATGAGTTATGCTAAAAACATACCTAATTTTACAATTATATATATATATATATATATATATATATATATATATATATATATATATATATCCTTGTAAGCAAATAGTACTATACCAATAATTTATGAGGCCCCTTTTACCATAAGCAAAATTGCATTAAACATGAATCACGTGTAACCATGCATGAGTTATGCTAGAGACATACCTAATTTTACAATAATATATATATATATATATATATATATATATATATATATATATTCACTAACTCATAATGTTAATATAGTGATATAAGATTTCGCTGAGTTTGCATGAGATAAACGATTTATTTACCAGAAAAATCCATTTAAGATTAAGATTATCACATCATGTAAAATTTCTTTGAGTAAGCGACAATTACGTACTTCAAGCTATATTAGTTTATCTAAGCTATTGGGTTAAAAAACACCCATGATCTTTGATTTAGAAAATAAAAATATACATGTTCACTATTGAATGGAGTGTTTAATGGGAAGGTTATGGTAACCAGTGACAAAAAAAAATATTTCTCTAATTATCTTGGCTTTTTGTTTCACTTGTCCGTAACCGATCGATTAAAGGAATGATGACAAAAAAGATCTCGAGAGAACTCCAAAGTATTGGAAACGAAACTCTCTCATTTGTAGAGAAAGCCAAATTGCGTGAGGGTTTAATTTATTTTGTTGTTAAATAAATAAAGGGCTGTTGTCCGAAAGTGTGTTGATAATAAGACATGTCACGAAAGAAAGAGGAAGCTAAGGGAGCCAAAAGCCGTTACTCGTTATGTCATTCTTGTTAAAGTGGATTCTTCCACGTACAAGAAGATACTATCAATTACTTACGTTTGCATAAAATATGATGCTATTCAAGAATCATCATCGATCGATTCGATACTCTTTTTTTTTCTCCCTTTCTTTCTTTCTCTCTCTCTTTTTACTTTGTTGGTAATTGGAAGTGCATAGCAGCTCACTTTGTCTCTCTTGTTGATTCTATCGGGAAAGGTAGGAAGTTTACCATATGAAAGATCCTGCCATGAAAAGATGGCCATTGGTTTCCTTATTGCTTTCATAAAGACTACTGGCTGGTACGCAAGTACACAACATTCTCTAAGCATCAACTCACCAGTCAAAAAATAAAATGAAAAATGAAAAATTCTCCAATATTTAAGTAATTATTCAACTCTCTGGAAAAACACGTATCTATAAAGAGTAATTTTTTCACTGATGCAAAGAATCAATTGACTTTCTTAGAGCATCTCTAATGGAAGAAATTCAATTGAGTTTCTTAACTAATTTTTTGTGGCCTCTGCAGCGCTATGCCACTCCTAAGGAACTCACTTAATATTTTGTTCTAATGCAAGAAATCATAAGGAACTTAAAAAAATCCACGTATTTATATTTTTTTAATAAAACTTAACATTTTTTTAATTTTCATAAATATAAATTAAAATAAACAAAAAAATGCGTAACAATATAAAACAAAATTTTACATAATAATAAATAATTAAACACAATAATTACTATTTTCATTTTTCTTCTTTTCATTTGAAATTGACATGAAATGGAAGAAAATGATATCTTCCTTTTTCCTTTTTTAATTTTTTAAAATTATTTTTTTATAATAAAGAAATAATTTAAACAATAATTATTATACTTTCTTATAACTTTATATTAAGATAAATATTAAGTATTTTAATTTTAATAAAATATATTTATACAAATTATTTATTTATTTATTTGTACTCTTTTTTTACTTGTTAGAATAAACAAACAAAAAAAATCTTTACTTCTTTTTTCTTATTCTATTCATATTTATTTATGTATCCAACGACTATTTTCGTTTTCCTTTGAGCATCCAACGACTCTTTTATCTTATTCCCCAAATGAGCTTTTCATTTTCACGCTTTCTCTCATCTTGAACATTCTTAACGCGTTCCTCTCTCTCGCTTTCCCTTCTCGGCTTCTCTGCATTCTCCCTCACCTTCTCCGCTTCTCTGATCCCTCCCTTCAGCTTCTCTGCATTCTCCCTTCACCTTCTCCACTCAGCCTCAGCCTCAGCCTCAGCCTCAGCCTCAGCCTCAGCCTCTACCCTCTCTTCGTTTCTCACATGCGTTCCTCTCTCTCCACCCACTCCAAAGGGTTCGAAGAGAACACGAACAGGGTTGGGGTCGCCGTCGCCTTCGGGGTAGTCATAATCGTTGTCGCCGTCGGGGTCGCTCCTCTCCTCTTCACGGTGAGTATTGATTTCTTTCTTTTTTTTTTTTTGTAATTGTTCTTCATGTTCCTATTTTGATTCATCAATTTGGGACGAAATGGTTGGGAATAACAGCAATAGGGGCGAAACGGTTCCTTATATAAGGAACCCAACCTCCACGGAAGAAATGCATTCTGCCACGTCACTGTGCTCCAACACGGACGAAACCCCAAGATAAGAGTGCTTAGCCTAAGGAACGCAATAAGCATCTC
Source organism: Glycine tomentella (assembly GCA_007407185.1). Classification (NCBI taxonomy): domain Eukaryota; kingdom Viridiplantae; phylum Streptophyta; class Magnoliopsida; order Fabales; family Fabaceae; genus Glycine; species Glycine tomentella. Next base: position 127,499 of record PYAF01005625.1, read on the forward strand.
CCATTGGAGATGCTCTTAATAATCTTTATCATAGAACTTAATTGATTATTTATAGTGGAGTATAAACTAATGATTAATTCCCTGTCTTGGAATGTGACCTGTTAAGTAATTTGTACACTACTAAAAAAATAGGTTTTAACATCGCTAGTTTAACATCGGTTATTGAGAAAACCGATGTTAACGAAAACGCGGTGGCAAATTTGTAAATAAATGGACTTTGTTAATATCGATTTTGTTAAAAACACCTCAAAACCGATGTTAAGTAGTTCATATTAACATCGGTTTTCAAGTTTTTAAGAAAACCGATGTTAACTAGTCTATGTTAACATCGGTTTTGTTTAAAAATTTAAAAACCGATGTTAACATAGACTAGTTAACATCGGTTTTTAAATTTTTAACCAAAACCGATGTTAAGTTTTATTAGTTAACATCGGTTTTCATTCGAAAACCGATGTTGTGTAGTTATTTTAAAACACATTTGGCCCTAAATCATTCCCACTAATGTCGTGCGCTTTTCTTGTCCGTCATCCCTAACCTCAAGCTCTCATTCTCACGCACTTCTCTATGTCCGACGCTTGCTACCAAGCTCTTCCATTTGCTTTCTTGAACGCTCTCAAGCTCTTCCATTTCCTTTCTTCAACGCTCTCAAGCTCCCATTTCCTCGGTGTCGCACGCTCTGGGTCGCAGTTCAAGCAAACCACGAACGCGTCTCCATCCCAGGTTGGTATCAACTAACATTGCAAAGTTCCAATGGTATTATTCTCACAATTTAGGTATGATTTTGCATTAGTTTTTTTGTGAGTGACGAAGAGGTTGAACGTGATATTGGCTTGATGTCACTTTTGTTGCCCACTAAGTGTTTTTGCCTTAGTTTATTTGTGAGTCACGAAGAGGTTGAATGTGATATTGTTAAAGCTTTGGATTCTAAGTTTTAGTGTGGTGGTTTATTTTACTTGTGATAAAACGTATGAGCTATACCATGAATTATGGGAATGAAAAAGTGATGAACATAGGCATTTGTTGTATTTTATTTGGTTGATTTATTCACTTTTGGAGCAGCATAGGCATTATTGCCGTAGGGGTTTCAATTAAAGGTGTCATAATACTATGTCATGGTCTTGGTCCCAAAGCAAACTAATTTAACTTTGGTGGTGTCATTTTTGTCTATCTTTTTGTTTTATGTATTTTATTTGGTTGATTTATTCACTTTTGGAGCTGCATAGGCATTGTTGCCGTATGGGTTTCAATTAAAGGTGTGATACTATGTCATGGTCTTGGTCCACTTGAAAATTTTGCTTGATCTTGTCATGTTAATTAATATAGTTCTTTGCCATGGAATTAGACAATTACATCTGAAATAAAATATCAATATAATTTGGTTGTGACTTGTGAAGCTAGAGAGGTTCATATGTGTATGAAAGAAGTTTTGTAATCTGA
>PYAF01005626.1:0-19157 GCA_007407185.1 Glycine tomentella
GGAAGCACAAGTGACCACGAAAAAGGAGAATGTAGGCGTTCAGAGGAAATCCAAGGAGAAGGAAGCAGAGAGTTGGTAAGCAAAGAGAAATGAGAAGACTGAGGGGACGGATAAGTGGAATACGAAAAAGGAAAACCGTCGAAATTCAAAATTGAAGGCAAAAACTGACACATTGAAGAACGTGGGAGCGGCGGTTACGCCATAACTGCGCCCGAGTAATGATTAAAGCACTGAGCAGCAGGGGGCACGTGGCGCCTCGGGATTGAAGGGCGTTTCGTTGCCCCAAGCCCATTAGTTCTGAAAGGACGAGACGAGGCTGGCCCTACAACAATAGGAAGGACAGCCGAAGAAAGGAACGCGGTTACCAGCAGCGGCCTGACAAGGTCGACACGGAAAGAACGTCATCGGGCCGACGGACCCAATCCGTCGGTAAACCAGTGGCCCCCAGGATATCGCCCACCTCCGAAAACGGCCGAAATAGCTGAATTGGATACTGACGAACAAAAACCGATAAAATTGTATACGTCCCGGTCCCTCAGAATGCTGAAGAACCAGGACGAGGGGCATCTGTTACGGATACGATCCCATATCCTCCCTATTGATGAACCCGAGCAATCAGGGATTCCCCTTGATGATACAGGAGCAATTACCGGCCGATAACCCTTGATCCTCGTTACAGGCACAAGGGAAGAGGACTCGACGGCTACAATCCTGGAGACAGAATGCCTCATTTCCGGCCCAGACGAAAGGTTATAAGGCAGAAGCACTCGACGGTGAAAGGTACGCACTATCGATCCTGGCCCTCCTCTTTCGATTCCACACGGCACACACAGCACCCCCACTGCTCCCGTGTCCGTGATCTTGTCTTCTGTCGTCGGTCTTATCACCATAGACCGACAGGGAAGAGTCAGGTCCTACAGATAAGCATCTCCGGTGACACCACCGGACATTCCTGTTATCACGTAACGGAAACAGATAAGCATCTCCAGTGACACCACCGGACATTCCTGTTATCACGTAACGGAACAAATATAATGAAATTAAGATTGAATCATTGAATTATATCTGAGTTCCATCTTTTGACAAATAATTCTTAGCGAGTTTTTAGTTGTCTCTCAGCCGAAGATAAAAAAAAAAAAAGTCATTTGATCACAATCCTTTAACCTGGTCAGAGGCATTATCTTGCATGGATTTGGTTAATAAGAAGGTCTTCCCTCTTGGAGTTTCGTGGTACATTTTCCCAAAGTCTTATCTGGACATTTGAAGCTCCAAGTCGGCAACGAGGTAACCCCTGACGCAGCATCTTCATCACCGTGGGTTTCGGTGAGAAAAACGTGAAGATAGGAATGAACAGCAACTGGCCCAAGGTTTCTTTCATGAGTGATTAAAAGAGACAAAAACCATTACGATTACAATTACCTGAAGCTGCCAACCAACGCGCTTTCACGGCTCTCACTTCCCGCTGCCTCAACGGCTGCAGAGCGACAGCGACGTTCTGTATATGATACTATAATTTTCAAATGACCATAACTACGTCTTTGTATCGAGAGCTATTTTTTTCACAATAATTTTTTTTATCTATTTTACTTCTTCCATTTTTACTCAAAACAAGAATAATTTGATAATTAAATTATTTCAAAAATTAAGAATATTTTGTCATTATTTTCCTTAAATATTTTATTTCATTTAAATACACCTTACGTATTTGAATTTGAATTTTAACATTTTTAATCTATCATTGTTGTTTCTGTAAAAATAAATAAACTATCATTTTCTTGTTCTAATTATTTGTACATTATATTTTACTTAAATTCTTGTATGTAGTTTAATTTGTCATATAATTTATTATATTTTTCTTTTTCTATCAATTGCTAATTTAAATTAAATTCTTATATATATTTTGACCTATTATTATCTTTATTTCAACTATTCTTAATATGTCATATAATATGTTATGTTTTTATAATTCTTTCCATTTATTTTATTTTAATATTTATTCTTACCTCTTACTATATCTAATTATTTTCATTAGTTTTCAATTAAATCAATTGTACATGATATATTTATTATATATTATATTGTATACCATATATTATTAAAAAAAATGTCAAGTAAGCAAATGTTACAACACCATGTTCATTTTCTCACTGTTGATCAGAATGAGCGTGAGCATGGAAACTTAAACCAGCATACTAACAGTTTGATCCCTGTTGATCAGAATCTGAAGCTTATTTCTGATTTTATTACTGCTTTTGGAGTTTGTGATTTTCATATGGTTCAGAATATCATTACTCCTCAAATTCGAAATGTTGTTAAAGCTATGTCACCTATTAGTCCTTTGAAAGAAGTTGATAGTTTGTCTTGGTTAGGCACATTCGATGGAAACTTTTCTTTATCCAGTATTTATTTCCGGTTACGTATTTCTGCCTGATGCTTTGTTCCAATAAATATTGGCCAAAATGCCACACTATTTTTAAAAAAATCTCAAAATGTCACGTATAAAAAATTTGTCAAAATGTCACGCCATTTATTTTACTGGTCACATCAGCGAAGTTCACGGGTTGACGTGGTGTCAGATGACATATTTCGCTACATAGTGTAGTTAACTAGGTACGACATGTGGCAGACATTTAAAATTGCGTATAAACTTCGAACGATCATAACTTTTGACTGGAACGTTCAATTGAGGTGCATAATATATCAAAATGATCGTAATTGAGAAAACTAATTGAAAAAAATAAAAAATAATATTAAATTAACTAATTAAATAATTGAAAAAATAGATAAAAATGAATTTTTTAGATAATTGAATCTTAAATCCTAATTTTGAAGCACTTAGAGGCTTTTTTTGGAAATTTTTTTGACCAAATTCCCTATAGGTAGGTATTCTTCTCTCAATTATGAGTTTTGATATATTACACGCCTCAATCGGACGTTCCAGTCAAAAGTTATGGTTGTTCGAAGTTTATACGAAATTTTGAAAGTCTGCCACGTCATGCCACGTATCGTCACGTGTCGTACCTAGTTAGCTACACTGTGTAGCGAATTATGTCATCTGACACCACGTCAGCCAGTGGACTTCGCTGATGTGGCCAGCGAAATAGGTGACGTGGCATTTTGACAAATTTTTTTAGATGCGTGACATTCTGGGAATCTTTTTTAAAAAGTGTGGCATTTTGGCCACTGTCTCTCGTTAATTCCTACGGAAATCAAGGAATAATGGTATTTTCTCTGATGAAGAACGGAGAAGACATTTAATTAACGATGATGTCATGCAATGCGTGGACTTCTGATAGAATCAACAAAGCATATTTTTTATCCTGTCCAGCGGCTAGTCAGGCTTGGAAGAAACTTTATATCACAAATGTGTTCCCAAATTCCTTCCAACATAATTTTCGTGATTGGCTACTCACTCCTTAGACAATGGTCCACTTTATTTCCTGTCATGTTGGGTAATGTGTGAAAAAATAGGAATGACACTATTTTTAGTAACATTTGTGTGTCACCAAAGGATAATATTGGTGGTTTGTTGAAACCGTGTGCATATTATTACTATTAGAGTATTTCCAATAATAATTTTTGGAAGGACATCTTAACTTCAAGATCAAATATTTTTAAGATTTATTATTGAAGTTGGCAACCAGATCTCTACGTGAAGATTTGATTCTTCCAAAAAAATCACCAAGATTCGTATTATTTATAAAAAATATAATTTGTTTCTTTCTCCAGTACAGATGTGAGAAAAACAACTATCATAGGAGGAGAGGGTGAGGGTTTGTCACACAACAGAGATTAGGGGTGGGGGTGGGATTCGCAGCGAAGGGAGGTGAGGGTGGGGGTTTGGTTCATAGAAGGAGCAGATGGTGGTGGTGGGATTCACTAAGGAGAGGGGTGGGGGAGCATGAGAAAAAACAAAAAGGGAAAGAAGGAGAGGGTGAGTGGTTGGGGAGCATGAGAGAAAAAAAAAGGGGAGGGGGAGAGGAGGAGTATGTGGGGGTGCAGTTAGAAAAAAATGAGAAGGGGATAGGATTGGGATATTTGATTTTTTTAATTATTAAAAAATTGTGTTTTTAATTAATTTTTCAAAATTAAAATATATAATTAATTATTTTAAAATAGATTGTAAATAAATATTGGAAGGTGGATTCCTTATAGGATAAAAAAAATTTGTTTAAGATCTTAAAATAAGATCTAGTATTGAAGTAAAAAATTATTTATAAATTGTGTGCATAAAAAAAAGAGACAAAGTTAATTAGATGAAAATGAAGATGATTTTTCTTTTTTTTTTTATTTTCCATTTATACATTGTTGTTATTTTTGTTTTAATTAAGAAAATGAACAAAGAAAAATGGAGATTAAATAATGGTTATAGCAATCTAGATGACCTTGGTTATGGATTATGGATGTTATTGATATAGATTTAAGAAATGAGTTTTGACCGTGGTGACTAAATAATTAACTAAACCTATAATGATTTATTTTGTAGTGGTCGGAAAACGAAAGTGTTTGCCCGCCACTATCAATTTACGAAAGCCTCCCCAAAACCCTACATCGCCATCTGTTCTCACACTTCTCAGTTTTCAGTTCCCTTCTCTCCACTCCTTTCTTCCCTCTCTTCCGCCAATTTCAATTTGCATTATTTTGCGTTTGTTTCTCGGGAAAGCCGGGAACGAGGGAGAAAGAAGGCTTCGATTTCATTCCGGAATGTCGTGGGAAGACGAGATTGTGATGCGCGATGTCACGAATGCGGGGCTTGTTGTGAGCGATCGCATTGGTCGTGAAGTTTCGTCTCAGCTCGACCTCGAAGAAGCTCTAGAAGCATCCAGATACGCTAGCCACCCTTATTCCACTCACCCCCGAGAGGTATCACCCCAAAATCTAAGGGTTTCGTGTTGAGTTCAACTATCCACGTTCCGTAATTGTAGTTTTAGGGCTTGTTTAATTACACTTTTCACAAACAGTTCCTAGTTTTTTTTTTTAAATTAAAAATCCGTTTGATTAATACAAACAATAGGGAGAGGCGCTTACATTTAGCGCCCGACAACAATTAATATCCGTTCTTTCGTATGTGTGCTAAATTATAGTTAATTTGGCATAGGGATCCCTATGGTGTGCGTGCCCCGAATGAATGTTTGGGATGGGGGAAACTAAATTCCACATTTATTAGCGTAGAATTGTGCTAAATTTTATTTTCACTTCACACGAGAAGTCATATTTGTGTGGGAAAGTTCAAACTTCAAACACGTGGGAGAGGCACTTACATTTACTGCCAAATGCCTCCTACAAAAAGGACACCTGCGGGAAATTGGGCAAAAGAAGGAAATGGCTAATTGATTTTAAAATGGAATGGCTAATTGATATTTGGAGATATTATAGAGGAGGGAAATATCAAAACGACAATATGGATTCTAGATATAGGGTGTGTCCAAGGTTTTAAATTGCGGTAGTGTTTTTGTTGCTTTTCTTGATATTGTAGGAAACTGCGGGCTAATGTGGCCACAATTGCTGTTGCAGACACTTGAAAAACCTTGACTTTGCAGTCAAAATCACATTCGCAGTGTCATCAATGGCAGAAAGCCAAAATTCCACCATATAAACATGTCATTGCGGTCTATGGCACTACCATAGTCGGCCTCCCTTCACATATTGCCTATTGTGGTTGGCAAAAAATCTGCCATGCCATTCCGCCTTGACGGTCATGGCGCTGCTATTTAACAACATTATCGTTGCGGACCGTTTCTTAAAACCATGGGTGTGTCTGTTAGCATATTTAATGAGGTTGTAGTTCAGTTTGACCCACTCCAACTAATTGCATTATTTAATGTCGTTTCAGTGGCCCCCTTTAGTTGAGGTAGTGAATACCAGGGAGTTGCCTCCCGTGCTCATTGAAAGATACAATGCAGCTGGTGGGGAAGGAACTGCTTTTTGTGGAATATTTCCTGAAATACGAAGGGCATGGGCATCTGTGGACAATTCATTGTTTCTTTGGCGTTTTGATAAGTGGTAAGTTTTATGATGACGAGTAATTAGACTTTTCCCTTACTCATTTTTTGAATGAAATTTGTCTTTCCTTCTTTTCTTTTGTATGGAGTTGCCTTCTGCGTTTTTTATTTGGTAGACATTCAAGCAATGCAAGGACTTCATATTTATTAGTGATCTACTCTCTCCCTGACCATATGGAAATTTTTTTTAAAAAGAATTATTTCCCCCATTTTTTCTTCACCTTTTCAATGCTTTACATTTGTGGCTTGAGCCCTCACAGACTATTGCATGAATTCTTATTAGGTGTTATTTGCTGGTCCTTTGCAATAGTTTCTGCTTCTAGTTTCAGTAATAGCCTAATAGGTGTATGAATGTTACTGGGACAACGTTTTTGACTAAGCTGTTAGAAAAGTTTTAAGGGTGCTAGATGTTTGAAGATAAGCTTTCTATGCATTTAATTTCTTTAAGTTTATGTTTTAACTCTCGTTTTTTGAACTATAATTTCTGTTCTATCATTATTTTGTCTGTTTAATTGTTAATCTACAATAAATTGGTAAGGAATAATCTAAGGGGGCTAAATGTTGTTTTAACGGTTGCATGTTCTAATTTAAAACCTTTAGAGCTATTTGGTGGAACTCATATTTATATGTGCTGCAGTACTTCTAACCTAACATTGCTGCTTCCACAGGGATGGCCAATGTCCTGAGTTTAGTGGGGAAGAGCAAGCTATTTGTGCAGTTGGTCTTGCAAAATCAAAACCTGGAGTTTTTGTTGAAGCTATTCAATATCTTTTAGTTTTAGCGACACCTGTTGAGGTATTAACCATTTTATGTTTTTGAGATTCTCCAAGGACTTGTGTACTTGAATATTGTATTTATGAACTAATTCTTTTTGTTATGCGTTAAATTGCGTATTTTTACCTTGAGCAACATCCCATGTGTTGGTTTTCCATTTGAATACTGTTCCTCGGTTTTTCTTCCTCAAAATACAATATCTTATTTCTTTCTTGAATGTTTTAATTGAACATTTCTTAATTGCTGATCAACTTTTTCAACTTGATTTTATATGGTTCTCTCTATGTGAACAGTTGAATAGTATCTTCTTGGCTTGTTGGTTGCTGGCTGATTGGGCAAAAAGTAGCTGCTTTCCCTAAACTTTGGCATTGATAATGATAATAAGTAGTTTGGTTAGCTTTCTGAATTATTTATCCCTTCATTTCTATTCCAGTTCATGTTACTAAGAAGTTGGAGATTTTGTAATTTTGGCTCAGTGAATAGAGTTTATTATATACTTTTCTTTAATATTCTTTAATTCATAAGATAAAAGGGAGAAGAAAAACCACTTGATAGGAAACATAAAAGATCCATATACTTCAGTGTGGTGGTTTTGTTAATTATATATTCAATATTCAATATATGCAGCTAAGTTTTCTGTGACTTGCTATAAGATATTTTTTGTTCATCAATAAAAGGGTTTTGTATGACAAGTTTCCAATGAATGATTTGCAGTATATTCTTTCCAGAACCCCATGTGGGAGCAGTTTTGTTTCTTACCTTGCCCTTTTTATCAGTTAATTTTAGTAGGAGTATGCTGCTCTGGAGGAGCAGATGGTTCAGATCCATTTGCTGAAGTTACATTGCAGCCATTGCCAGAGCATACAATACCATCTGATGGGGTTACAATGACTTGTGTGGCATGTACTGATAAGGGGCGCATTTTCCTTGCTGGTCGGGATGGCCACATATACGAGATTCTTTATTCAACTGGTTCTGGATGGCAAAAACGGTGCAGAAAAATCTGCATCACTGCTGGTTTAGGAAGTGTAATTTCAAGGTATATTTTGTTTTCTTAATTGTTTTAGATATACGAGTCATTAACTGTCATGCTTGATTGCAAATTATTTTTTTTTTTAATTGTAGAATTGTTATAGTATATAAAGTTACTTATTTTTTTCATAGCTAAACATTTCTTTGCTAATTTCTTAGTAATTTAATATTAGCTGTTATTTGCAGATGGGTTATACCAAATGTATTCAGTTTTGGAGCTGTTGACCCCATTGTTGAAATGGTTTTTGACAACGAGAGACAAATATTGTATGCACGAACTGAAGAGATGAAGCTTCAAGTTTATGTTCTAGGACCAAATGGTGATGGCCCATTAAAGAAAGTAGCTGAAGAAAGGAATCTTGTCAATCAGAGGGATGCACATTATGGAGCTAGACAATCAACAGGGTCAAGAGTCTCAAGTCGATCTCCAAAGCCATCTATTGTTTGCATCTCACCTTTATCTACACTTGAATCCAAGTGGCTACATCTAGTTGCTGTTTTATCAGATGGCAGAAGGATGTACCTATCTACCTCTCCTTCTAGTGGAAGCTTGACTGGTTTCAACACTAACCACCACAAGCCTAGCTGTTTAAAGGTTGTCACTACAAGGCCTGCTCCTCCTTGGGGTGTTAGTGGTGGTCTCACCTTTGGAGCCATGGCTCTTGCTGGTAGACCTCAGAATGAGGATCTCTCCCTGAAAGTTGAGGCAGCTTATTATTCTGCTGGAACTCTTATCCTTTCTGATGCATCACCTTCGACCATGTCTTCACTCCTTGTTTTGAACAGGGATTCAAGCACACAATCATCACCGTCGGGTAATCTAGGAACAAGTACGAGGAGTTCCCGGGCATTAAGGGAGTCGGTATCTTCTTTACCAGTTGAAGGACGAATGCTTTCTGTGGCAGATGTTTTACCTTTGCCAGATACCGCAGCTACTGTGCAGTCTCTATATTCGGAAATTGAGTTTGGTGGTTATGAGAGCTCTATGGAATCATGTGAAAGGGTGTCTGGCAAACTCTGGGCAAGAGGGGATCTTTCAACCCAACATATACTACCAAGAAGAAAGATTGTCGTCTTTAGCACCATGGGCATGATGGAAATTGTTTTTAACAGGCCACTGGACATTATAAGGCGGCTATTGGAATCCAACTCTCCACGATCAGTTTTAGAAGATTTCTTCAATCGTTTTGGTGCAGGTGAGGCAGCTGCAATGTGTCTAATGTTAGCTGCAAGAATAGTGCATTCTGAAAACCTTATCAGCAATGTTATTGCTGAGAAGGCAGCTGAAGCTTTTGAGGACCCAAGAGTTGTTGGCATGCCACAACTTGAAGGTAGTAATGCATTATCAAACACAAGAAGTGCTGCTGGTGGATTTAGCATGGGCCAGGTTGTTCAGGAGGCTGAGCCTGTTTTTTCAGGTGCACATGAAGGGCTCTGTTTGTGTTCATCTAGATTACTTTTTCCTCTGTGGGAACTTCCTGTAATGGTTGTAAAGGGAGGTTTGGGCCCTTCAGGCACTCTATCTGAAAATGGAGTAGTTGTGTGCAGACTCTCTGTTGGGGCTATGCAAGTCCTTGAACAGAAACTCCGATCTTTGGAGAAATTCTTAAGATCTAGAAGGAACCAGAGGAGGGGACTTTATGGCTGTGTAGCAGGTTTAGGAGATCTGAGTGGTTCCATTCTGTATGGTAATGGTTCGGCATTAGGAGCCGGGGATCGAAACATGGTAAGAAACTTATTTGGTGCGTATTCCAGAAATATGGAGTCCAATGGTGGCAGAACAACTAATAAACGGCAAAGGTTGCCATATAGTCCTGCTGAATTAGCTGCCATGGAGGTGGGCCTACATTTTAAATGTTTGCATATGTGGCATGTTTTGTAAGTAACTGGTTTAGTTTCTTCTCACTTGGGTTTGTTGTGCCACAGGTGAGGGCAATGGAGTGCATTAGGCAGTTGCTGCTTAGATCTGGTGAAGCCCTATTTTTGCTTCAACTTCTTTCACAGCATCACGTGACTCGATTGATTCAGGGATTTGATTCTAACCTTCAACAAGCATTAGTTCAGTTGACATTTCATCAACTAGTTTGTTCTGAGGAGGGTGACCATCTTGCTACAAGACTTTTATCTGCTCTCATGGAGGTAAATCCCTGTTTAGGAAGCCATGAAGGAGATTTGATCTACAAAACTTTTATGCATAAATGGAGTTCTCTTTTTTTTTGTCTTACATAAAGTTTTGTATCTTCTATAATAATTAGTTTCCTGAACAATACTCTGCTCCAGTATTATACTGGTCCTGATGGCAGGGGCACTGTAGATGACATTAGTAGGAGATTGAGAGATGGTTGTCCAAGCTACTATAAGGAGTCTGATTACAAATTCTTCTTAGCCGTGGAATCCCTGGAGAGAGCTGCTATGACTATAGATGCCGAGGACAAGGAGAATCTTGCAAGGGAAGCATTTAATTCCTTAAGTAAAGTTCCAGAGTCTGTGGACCTACGAACTGTTTGCAAACGTTTTGAGGATTTAAGGTACACCTGTTTTTCCTTTCTTGCTCTCCTCCATTTTCATGACGAGCATCATCTATTTTCGTGGCCTATGATTTAAGCCTTCAACCTGAAAGTCAAAAACTCTTTCCCACTGCAGATTTTATGAAGCTGTTGTGCGCTTACCACTACAAAAGGCACAGGCTATTGACCCTGCAGGCGATGCTTATAATGATGAAATTGATGCAACTGTCAGAGAGCAAGCTCTTGCTCAGCGGGAGCAGTGTTATGAAATAATTATCGGTGCTTTGCGGTCTCTGAAAGGTGACACCTTACAGAGGGAATTTGGGACTCCTATTAGATCAACTGCTTCACAATCTGCTCTTGATCCAGCCTCTCGGAAAAAATATATATGTCAAATTGTTCAGCTGGGTGTCCAATCAACTGACAGAATTTTCCATGAGTATCTTTACCAGGCTATGATTGATTTAGGTCTCGAGAATGAATTGCTAGAGTATGGGGGTCCTGACTTGTTGCCATTTTTGCAAAGTGCTGGTCGTAATTCTATACACGAGGTTGTCTATTATCTCTTTCTCCCCAATAATTAATTGATGGATAGCTGTTCACTAGGTCAAAAGGCACAAATATTGTCTATTACAATTTGACTGCATATGTTTTGCACGCAGACGCTACACCGTGCCATACTTTTCATAATATTTCTTTGTAAATTTAGTCTTGTTTTTCTGGATCTGCTAGGTTCGTGCTGTGACAGCCACAACTTCTCCAGTGGGACAATCGGGAGCACCTATGTCATATAATCAAGTCAAGTACTATGAACTTTTGGCACGGTATTATGTTTTGAAACGCCAACATATGCTTGCATCTCATGCGTTGCTTAGACTAGCTGAAAGGCGTTCTATTGATGGTGTTCCTACTCTTGAACAGAGGTTAATCAAGTTCTCACTTTGCTTGTCTTTATCATCTCTTCTGTTCTCAAACAACTCCTGTTTCTTATGTGCTTGCGATGACTCAAGTTCACTAACGTGTCCATGACTGTACTTGCAAGACTCTACACTTTACATTTATCAAGTTGATCTCCTTTTCCACTTAAGGCCTCTACATGGTTCTCTAGAATTTAGTAGGATTGCTAAATTTGTTTTATATGCTTGCATGGATATCTTCTAATAATTTTTAATTTATAAATTTCAGGTGTCAATACCTAAGTAATGCAGTTCTACAGGCCAAAAATGCAACTAATAGTGATGGGTTAGTAGGTTCTGGTCGAAGTTCCATTGACAGTGGGTTCCTAGATTTGCTTGAAGGGAAGCTTGCTGTTCTTCAGTTCCAGATTAAAATCAAAGAAGAACTAGAGTCTGTGGCTTCCAGGTCTGATGTTTTACCGGGCTCATCAGATTCTGCCGAAAATGGTGTAGTGCCTGAGGGAAGTTCTACAGCTGATGCTAATTTTGCAAATGCAATGCGAGAGAAGGCTAAAGAGCTAGCTTCAGATGTAAAGAGCATAACCCAGTTATATAATGAATATGCTGTTCCCTTTGGGCTCTGGGAGGTACTTTCATTCTTTTTTTGTCTGTTCATTTGTTTGTTTTATGTTTTTTGGTTAGATTTGTGCAACTTTAGATTTTTCTCTTCTGCTTGTTCACATTATGTTAGTTTTGCACTAGTTGAATATCTAAGAGTGTGCTAATGAAAACTACCAGGTAAGCATCAAAGTCTTTTGAGCTTTAGTATCTAGATTATTGATGGCAACTGAGATTCAGGTGGGGCTGGAAAGGAAGGATCCATTGTTACATCCTTGCCCATCTTTATAGTGCATTCCAGAATAGGGCATGTGGCATAATAACTATTATGTTGAAGTTATATATTGTTATATTATATATTGTGTAGTAATAACTGTCATGCTGGATGTTCTTGAATTTAGGATCAGTTATTTATTATTAGTATTAGATATATGTGTAGTATGAAGTAGTAGAGAGATGTGTGTTAATTCCCTGTAGCTTGGACAGAAAGCTCATCTCTGTAGGAGTCTGTCTCTGGGACAGCAACTACTGCTGTAGTGTCTGTATTTTGTGCGATTCAATAATGATATTCATCAATCTATTGGTGTTCTATCAATTATTCTGAGCAATTTGCTTTCAGATGTCACTTTGTTGAAGTAGGGAAGAGAAAGGAGGCATTGTTTTTGAAGAAAGAAAATGAAGGATTTGAGGTCCTCATACTCATTTTATTGAATTTAAATTTTCAAAATTCCATTACCACCTGTTTTATTGAAGTTATACAAATCAATTATGTTATGTAAACTAGTAAATTTATTCATTCATGTTCACCTCCTTCCTTTTCTTCCATTTATTTATTTTAGCAAAGCCAAACTGTGAAATATATTTATGATTTCATTTCCTTCCTATGATACAAAATTTAAAATTAGATGTGGGGAAGTTGTGACCTTTTTTTCTTCTTCTCTTCTCTCCTGTCAAATCCTTTCTCTATTTTCAAGCCAAAAAAGCATTACTGAATATGTTGTATCTGCTACTGTACTGTGGATGATTTTGTCATTGTAGTTTTGAAGTATTTTTGTTGAAAAGATGGTCATTATAGTGTGAAATTTCGTTATCAAAGTTCCTGTTAACAGTTCTTCATTTCCTACGTTTTCTTTAGATATGCCTGGAGATGCTGTACTTTGCCAATTATTCCGGTGATACTGACAGCAGCATTGTCAGAGAGACATGGGCTAGACTTATAGATCAAGCTATATCAAGAGGGGGTATTGCTGAAGCTTGCTCGGTACTAAAGAGGGTCGGGCCCCGCATTTATCCTGGTGATGGAGCTGTTTTACCACTTGACATCATTTGTCTTCACTTAGAAAAGGCTGGACTGGTAACATATTCCGGCTCACTGATTGATTTTTACTGTAGATGCTACTTGAGTATTATTATTTCTACCCTTGTATTCTCTAGAACACCTTTCAGTTCTGGTGGGTAGGATTTGGTGGAATTATTACTTTAATCTTAGATATGAAATCATGTCTTTATGTAGGAGAGGTTAAATTCAGGGGTTGAAGCTGTTGGAGATGAAGATGTTGCAAGAGCCCTTGTTTCTGCTTGTAAGGGTGCAGCTGAACCTGTATTGAATGCATATGACCAATTGTTATCAAATGGGGCTATTTTGCCATCCCCTAGTGTTAGATTACGTATGCTGAGATCGGTTTTAGTTGTACTTCGAGAGTGGGCAACGTCTGTATATTCACAAAGAATGGGTAGCGGTGCCGCTGGGCATTCCCTAATACTAGGTGGAGGATTCTCATCGGAACGTACTATTGCTAGCCAAGGAATTCGGGACAAGATCACAAGTGCAGCAAACAGGTTGACTTCACGTATTCATCTTATTAATCTAGTCCTTTTGACATTTCTTGTGGACATAATTTCTATCAATTTAATAGAAAGAGGTATAGTTTTTGTATTTGTTTCTTGATTGCTATGCATCATGTTGTATTAGCTGATTTCTCGAATCTTCCATTCTTTAACCTGTGCACCTGTTCTCATCTTCCATTGTATAGGTACATTGATTATATCCAATTAAAGTTTTGATCTGATTGACTTTTACATACAGGTATATGACTGAAGTGCGGAGGCTAGCCCTTCCACAGAACCAAACAGAACATGTCTACCGAGGTTTTAGAGAACTTGAAGAATCGTTTATAAACCAACATTCATTTGATCGATTTTGATGTTTGTTGCAATATAGTGTTGTATCAATTGTTCTTGTCATATAAATTATTCTCAAATAAGAAGTTTATAATTTTCCATATTGGAGCTCATGTGATTCTCTTACGATGATCTCGTGTATCAATTAGAAATATATAGAGCCTAATTTTGAGAGTCTCGCGGCCTGCCCATTTAAATGTATCGGCCAAGTTGTGATACCAATCAGTTCTCTGCTGGCGTCAGGATTCACTTCATAATCCAGACTCCAGATATGTCAAGTAGTAAAATATGTATGGGTTGCTTTTAAGCATTATTTTCATTTCAATTCTGAAGAATGTTTAAACGTTAAGTCCGTATTTCATGGTTAATATCGTGATGCATCTAACATCAATAGTGTTTATAAAGGGCATATCTATTTTTTCCCCTTTCCCAAAGTTGTGAAAATCGATTCGGTCATTGATTCGATCAAAGTAGTGGATCAGTAATTAGACAGGTTTGACATGTATATATTAAAAATTTAAAATTATAAATATATCTATTATATATAATTATATAACTAATATTATTTGAGTAAAAAAAATTCATTTATATTTCAAAATTTAAAATAACTATTAATAATAATCCAAAATTTTAAAAAAAATTCAAAAAAACACAAAAAAAGAACACAGACAGGTCTGACCAGCCGATTTTGATCCGGTCAACTACATGACCGATTCAATAGTAAAATCGGATTGGTTATACTACCAGTTCCCGGTCGGATCAGTTATACTACCGTTTCCCTTAACTTAATTCAAATCGGAGCGTATTAGTGTATATTAAATCTTAAGAAATATAAATTTGGATAATCATTTTCGAGTGGGAAAACCCTTTTTTTCCTAATTTGATAGTGATTTTCACATAATTTAAGAGAAGCATAGTAATAGAGTTTGATTTTTGGTGAAAATAATTTATGATTAGGTTTTATTTATCTTTTGATTGAATTTTGGATTAGTTAAGATTTTTTACTCATGATAAAGTGAAGGATTAAGGCAAAATGTTAAAGTATATTTTTTGCTTTTGTAAAATATCCAAATTATATTTTTAGTTTCTACAATTTTTTTTGTTTATTTGTTGTCCTTACAAATTTATAATGTGAGGCTTTTTACCTTAGAATTAAGTTTAAAAGAGACTCAATCTAAGTGGTATTCTTTTTTTTTTTTTTAATTTTAGAATACGAATATGAGACTTAAAAATCGTTACAAATTACAAAAAAATAAAAATAAATTTCAAAAATATAGTTTGTGATGGTTAAAAATATCACAAATTTCATAAAAAAAAATCAAGAGACAAATTCAAAGAATCCAAAAAGAATCAAATGCAAAAATTCAAAGAATCCGCACTATCCACTCACCATGAACAAAAAGCACCATAAAATAAGCAAATGCAAAATTATGAAGAATGTGAAGCGAAAGGGTACAATTCTCTTGATTTGCTCAATGCTTTTGCTATTGATAGTGATGTAGGAGGAATTGGAAAATTAGTGTTAAGATATAAAATGACACCGTAAAACTGAGGGATTGAAATCTAGTGAAACTGGCAGTATTTTTTAAAGGTCTTCGCTCTCTCTTTGATTTCGGTTAAATTTGTGTGCAATGGCCTAGAACATTAAAGAAAATGAAAGCAAATATGTATACTAAAATACTTTTTTATATAGTTATAGACTATAAATTATTAGCATAGATTATTAATAGGGAAATTCTGAATTTTTGAAACGATAAATAAAAAATAGCAAAAGTTAAATACAATTAATAAAAAAAGTGATTGAATAAAAAAATTAACTAGAAATAGTCAAATGTTACTACTTACTTACTGCAGAAGAAAAAAATTTAAAATTTAAGAAGTAATTTAAATATAAATTTTCTAATAAAATATAGACACTAATTAAGGGTATTCATTTTATTATTAGTAAGTATAGATTATTACTATTATTATTACAAGAATCTTAAAAACTCGACAAAACTTTCCAGTCGTTTCATTTAAATAAAATTGGGGGAAAATAAAAATTAGGCTTCAATTCAATTTCAATTTCAACTTCAACTTCACTTCGCTTTCTCGTTTCAATTGGCGAATTTTATCAGATCTGATTGATCCGAATTCCAAATTTTCCAATCGAAGTCGCTTTCCACGTCACTTGTTATCCCGAAAAAAGAAAATTGAATTTCCGATTTGGTTGTGATCCCCAAAAAGAAAATAAGAGAGGGGGGAAAACCTGCAAGAAGAAACACCAAAATGTTTCGTTTCGAGCAGGAAAAGATCCGAAAACGAATTTGATTCGTAAAGTTAATTTCTTTTCGACAATCGAAGAGTTCCCAGCTTGTTGGGTGTTGCCATGGCCGACGCTCTGTCGTTGATTCCTGCAGCCGTGCTTCGCAACCTTGCTGACAAGCTCTACGAGAAGCGCAAAAATGCTGCTCTTGATGTTTGTCCTCTGCTCCTTTTCATTTTCTTTTTGCAATTCGCTCAATTTGGGGTTTTAGGGTTTTTGGTGTTTGACTATTGGTGTCTGTAGATTGAGGGGATAGTGAAGCAGCTAGCTGCTGCTGGGGATCATGATAAAATAACGGCTGTGATCAATTTGTTGACTACGGAATTTACTTATTCACCACAAGCCAATCATCGGAAGGTATTTTTTTATAAAAAAATTGGCTTCAATATATTGGTCATGTTGTATGGTGCTTGGGTTTATTTTTTTTTTTTTTTCCCTTAAAAAAATCAATGAAGGGAGGATTGATAGGATTAGCAGCTGCAACTGTTGGGTTGACTTCTGAAGCAGCTCAGCATCTTGAGGTGAGGGGTTACTAACTAACTTTCGAACTTTTGCTTTTTTTTAATCCTGCTTTGTTTGTTTGTCTTGGCTTCCTCTTGAGAAGTTATGCCAAATTCATTTCGGTACTATGTAAGCTTATATCAGTGATCAGTTACTTGTACTTGTTATGCATTCTAACATGTCAACTTTATGATCAAGGACAAAGAATTAATTTATAGCAAGATATAACTGAAAAATGTTAAATTATAGCAAGCGATATTATGTCTACAGTTTGTAGAAATTTATTCTTTTGGAATGAATTTATTAGAAACAAGAATTAATGTTATACTTCACTTTGTTGTTGAGCTTATTTTAACATGACTAAGCATATATATGCTTTTCATTATCCTTCTTACCTAGATATATTATTGTACGTGACAGCAAATTGTGCCCCCTGTGTTAAATTCGTTCTCTGACCAAGATAGCAGAGTTCGTTATTATGCTTGCGAAGCACTTTATAACATAGCAAAGGTGAGGATTTGATTTTACTGACATATGATCAGATTTAATCTGATCGTCTACTATCATCTAATGTGCACTTTTTAAATTTGATGTCAGGTTGTGAGAGGGGATTTTATTATTTTCTTCAACCAGATCTTTGATGCCTTATGCAAGCTTTCTGCAGACTCCGATGCCAATGTACAAAGTGCTGCTCACCTCTTAGATAGGCTTGTGAAGGTATATGTTTTCCTTGAAGTCCAACAAAGCTTTAGTGTGCACACAGCAAACATATGCTGAATAGGGATTGATCTAGCAATGATTTGAGTTGTTGTTCCCTTTAGCTCAACTGATGATTAAACATTGCTTTATTGGAACAGGATATTGTGACTGAAAGTGATCAGTTCAGGTGCACCATTCTCTCAAGTCTACTTTTTTGTTTCTCTGTATCTAGTGTTTTAAATTTTCGAAAGACTTGTAGGTAAAGAGATCTCTGAATGTAATTTTTGAACAGAGCTTCAATAGGCGAGAGGTGTAAACACCACAAGGTGTGAAGCAATCTCGTATTAAATGAAGCAATTTTCACTTTTCATAACCAAAATGAAATAATAAAAGTCAACCTATTCCTCCTCACTCGAACTTACACTGCCTCATTCCCTTCCATTTTGTTTTTTGATCTTTAGTATTGAAGAATTCATACCACTGCTGAGGGAGCGCATGAATGTGTTGAATCCATATGTCCGCCAGTTTTTGGTAGGATGGATTACTGTATTGGACAGTGTCCCAGATATTGATATGCTGGGTTTTCTTCCTGATTTTCTTGATGGTAAGGGTATTGTTTGAAGATTGGTCATTTTATTTCTCAACATTTTATACAAAATGAAATCCTACCACCTAATCATCTGTAACATCTCAGGCTTGTTTAATATGTTGAGTGATTCGAGTCATGAGATACGTCAACAAGCTGATTCAGCTCTTTCAGAGTTTCTTCAAGAGATTAAAAACTCCCCAGTAAGGCTCTTACTAATGTATTTTTCCTCTTTTGTTTGAGTTGTAAAGCTTCTGGAACTTTTCATTGTCTGATTCTTCTTTTGTGCCATTGCTTTTTTCCCCTTGTTACCTGCCTGGGGAATTTTTTGAAGCCATTATCCCTTTTTTATGGTTTCCCCATTTCTGCTTGTATATCATTAGATTCTCATTACCTGTACGAGTAAAATTTATTGCAGCCATTGTCCATTTTTATATCTTTCCCCTAATCCATCTTTTAGGGTTGATATACCTGTTACCTTGTGCTTGTGTTGATTAATGGAGCTGTGCTTCATTTTCAACTACTACTTTGACACAAAAGCAAAGTTTTTTGTTCATTTGTCATTTTCTGACTCGAGCAGTGCTACTCTTGAAGTCTGTAGATTATGGTCGCATGGCTGAAATCCTGGTACAGAGAGCAGGTTCTCCAGATGAATTTACTAGGCTAACAGCGATCACATGGGTAAGTGGTACTGCAATTCTTTGACTTGATAGTAAATTATTTGCTCTTATAATAATACTTTATGCTTAGGGTTGGCATCTCCTCAAAGCTAAAATTTCTTTTTATATCAAAAGAAAATTTATTAGTTAATGCTTTGTGATTCATATACTTTTTATTTAAAGTGATATAATGCCTGTGTTCTCATTTTAACAGATAAATGAGTTTGTCAAGCTTGGTGGAGACCAGCTTGTTCCATATTATGCTGACATTCTTGGAGCCATTTTGCCTTGTATAGCAGATAAAGAGGAGAAAATTAGAGTTGTAGGTTCTGTTGAGCTTTTCTTTTATTCTTTCCTCATCTATTGTTTTGCTTTTTTTTTTTTTTTTTTTTTTTTA
>PYAF01005626.1:19257-88021 GCA_007407185.1 Glycine tomentella
TTTTTTTGTTTTTTTTTGTTTTTTTTTTTTTTTTTTTTTTTTTTTTTTTTTTTTTTTTTTTTTTTTTTTTTTTTTATAGATTTCTTTAATGACATTGCTTCCTTCCATGTAATCAATAAATTTGAAATTATCTATTGCTTATATATAAGGTTGCTCGTGAAACCAATGAAGAGCTACGTGCCCTCAAGGCAGATCCAGCTGAAGCGTTTGATGTAGGAGCAATCCTCTCCATTGCCAGGAGGTATAGTTTTTCTTTCTAGGGTGGTTTGGCAACTGTAGAAGCTATTGAGAAATGATTGAGGGTCCTTTGTACTTAGCCAACTACTCTATTTTGTGCTGATTATTCTGTAGAATGATTTTTGGGATGGTTTGACTGATCAGGCAGTTATCTAGTGAATTGGAGGCTACTCGAATCGAAGCTTTGCACTGGATATCAACCCTTTTAAACAATTATCGTGCCGAGGTGACTAGATTGCTATTTTTGTTTACCTGAAATGCTCTGTAAAATCTTTTGTGTGATCTCCTTCATGCCCGAAACAGGTTTTGCAATTTCTGAATGACATATTTGACACTCTGCTCAAGGCACTTTCAGATCCATCTGATGAGGTAGTGTTATCCAGATATAATTTTTTTTTCATCTCTATTTCATCAATCATTCATTTCTCAAAATCTTTGTGCAAATGTGGTTTTATCTGTTCAGTTTTCTTCTGGATAAGTTACTGTTTTCATCATTTTCTCAGGATGTTCACATTCAGCACTCAATCCACCCTTTTTTCCTTATGTACTAGAAATTGCTTTTAAAAAATAAGTGATCAGTTGTTGAAATGCCAAACACCATCCTTAAGTGTTTGGCAAGAATGTCGAGTGGCCTGAGCATTACAGTCTCAATAACTTGTCTGTTGGTTTCATGCATCAAATTTACTTTGTGGTATTCACTAGAATATTTGGTACTGATTGGGTGAACTTTGTGGCATCAAAATTTTTTTTTCCATTATGGACTTTTTTTATATTTGAATTTTCTGTTTAGGTTGATTTCCTACTGTCCCCCAGATGTACCTTGTCTTCATTTGTTCTGTTAAAAGCATTTATGCAATTCCACCCCTGATCGACTTCTCGTAGATACCTTTTTGACTCCTGATTCTTGATTACAGAATAAAAAAATTGATTTTTTGAAGTTTTTCCTACCTTATTTGCAATATTGTTCATTTCTTGTGTGAAAATTAAAACTCACTTGAATTGTCTGTGATTCATTATAGTTTTTTATTTAATAGGTTATTCTTCTAGTTCTTGATGTTCATGCTTGCATTGCAAAAGACCCTCAGCACTTTCGGCAACTTGTTGTCTTCCTGGTGCACAATTTCCGGGTAGACAATTCCCTTTTGGAGAAGTAAGCAGCTGTTTTCCTCCATCCTATTTGTTTAAGCTTCTTTTTTTTAAAACACTTTTTTTGATAAAATAAGCAGTTTTCTGCCTGTTTTGTGTTTGTCTGAATTTTTTTAAAAATGTAGTTTCGTGCTTTTTTTTAATAAGCAACTCCTATTTGCTCATTAGAAAATCACTTTTTAAGAATCCTTTTTTTTAAATTTAAACAAACTAGTCGTACATGGTTTTGCTAAAATATGTTTTTAGTTTTTACAACTAACTTCCACTTTCTTAATCATTGATTTTAATGTATAACATTGTAGGCGTGGTGCTTTGATAGTTCGTCGACTTTGTGTGCTTTTGAATGCTGAGAGAGTCTACCGTGAACTTTCTACAATACTGGAAGGGGAATCTGACTTGGGTTTTGCATCAATAATGGTTCAGGTTGGTTGTGACTTTTAGAGCTTAATAAAGAGCTGATATATACTCCTGATCTGTATTGTTCACTGTCTCTGTCCCACTTCATCATAAAAAATATAAAAAAAATCTAATGAAACACTTGCATGAAGCTTGTACTTATTACATTTTATTTGCTTGTATTTATGGGCAGGATTAACTGGTTTTTATGTTATTTTGAATTATTATTCTATTGATAGCTATCTTTGTATTTTGCCCTTGAACTTTTGGGCAGCACTATAAAAAAACTTGTTGAATAATATGTACCTGACTTTCACATTGATTTTTAATATTTAATACTGTTGGGAAATTAATATTTTGCAAAACCTAATGGTGTTGAGTGGTTCTTTGACTGTATTAAGTGCACTTATATATTTTGCTTAAATGTTTGTTAATAAGCTTTAAGCAGTATGCTCTACTTTCTAAATTAAAAGACAATTTATGGTGTGACTATATTTTAACAAGCTATTATCCCTTCAGATTTTTTTGAAAATTTTGATTCAGTATAACTGTTTGTGAGATCCGATTTTTGAAATCTGAAAAGGAAAAGTGACCGAAGCTTAATCCTTGTTCTAATGTGGGCTTGTATTTAAATTTCAGGTACAATCACATGAATGCATCTCTTAGAAAGGATTGTCGAAGATGTTTGATTTTCAATGATTGCATGATCTAGTTAAAACTTAATAGAATAATCACAAGAATCACAAGATCTGGTTGTTACAATATTTTTGTACTGCCTTGGATCCTTGAAACTTTATCCAAGCATCGGTTATAAGCATTATGGTTTTAATTATTAATTTTTTGCTTCTTGAAATTCATTATTGTTCATTTGTGTAATATCCGATAGAAGTTGACAATATTCATTTACTATAAAATTGGTGTTGAGGTCAAGTATGACTAGGGGCAATGAACTGGCAGGGAGTTTTATGGAACTGCTGAGAAGTTGACTATTGCATAATACTTCTGCTTAACTTTATGCTCAGTGTTACATTTTTTTTTTTTTTACTTTTTCAAGAACGTGACCTGAAGTGACATTCATTTGCATTTGATCCCCCCCCTCCCCCCCCTTGTTATTTTAAATTACAGGCTTTGAATTTGATCTTACTTACATCATCGGAACTATCTGAGATTCGAGATCTTTTGAAGCAATCACTGGTAAATCCTGCCGGGAAGGATTTATATGTTTCTTTGTATGCCTCGTGGTGCCATTCTCCTATGGCAATTATAAGTCTGTGCTTATTAGCTCAGGTAGGTATTTATAAGTTGGCTTTGATTATTATTGGTTCTATGTTTAACTCTCGAACTTGTGCACTCAGTCACACAAACACGTAGTTTTTTTACTTCCAATTGTATTTGTGCATAATGGCTTAGCTTTATTTGGATTGTGTGCCCCCTCTTCTGTAATATGAATTATCTTCCTCGACAGACTTACCAACATGCGAGTGCTGTGATTCAATCTCTGGTTGAGGAGGATATTAATGTCAAATTCTTAGTCCAGCTGGATAAATTGATTCGCTTGCTGGAAACTCCAATCTTTGCTTATCTAAGATTGCAGGTGCTTAATTAAAGTATCTTCACGTCTTACAATCTTGTAATAGAATATATTTTTCAAATACGGTTTTATGTTTCTGATGATTAAGGCGAAAGGTTGGCAATCTTTTTGTTTCTTTTTCCTTGCTAAACTGCTGCTATTTTGATTTGTATGTCCTGTTTCAATTTTCATTTATCTTGCCTCATACCAAAATTAATTGTTCCTCTTTGGATGAAACCTCTAAGATATAGAAATTTAATCTCATCACAAGCATATTTCAGATGCCGTCATTTATTTTCTTTTTTTTTGCCCCTAACATTTATTCTAATAAAATAAATTGTTGAACTATTTATAGTATGAGTCATATCCTAGGCAGACTTGTATCATGCATTTGCATCCTTCTGCTGGTTTTTCTTTTTTATTAAAAGAAAAAGAATAGTGGGTATATTTTTATTATTTATTGATATGTTACAATTTGAAAAGCTGGTTTTTTGGTGCAGAAAAAAAAAGCTATTATTCAAGAAATATTTCTATTTATTTTAGGTGGAAAAAAATAGCTGGTTGCTACGTTTTATTGTAGCTTTCAATATCCCTCATAATGAAGCCTTATTTTGTTATTCTCAACCTACAATGCATATGCTTGATCCTCATAATACTATCTTCGATGTTATACATATGGAACAAATAACTAGTTCGTCTAGACCAATGAAAATAGTTAAGTTAATTTTAATTAATACTGTCTCAAACTTTTAATTTTGTTTCAGAAATACTCAGAATTTAATGGTTTAAGGGGTAGTTATATTTAATGACACTACCTATTATTCAAGAGATAATTTATTCCACCAATGATTGTGGTTCAAATTGTTAATAGGCCAATGAATGCATCCACTTGCAAGGGAAATGTGTTGAATGATTATTTACTTTTGCAGCTTCTCGAACCTGGAAGATATACATGGTTATTCAAAGCATTGTATGGTCTTCTGATGTTGCTTCCTCAGGTCTGTGCAACTTATACGATTTCTTTTTATCATTAAAAAAAAAACTACTGAACCATCCATCCCTTGTGCCCGTGGACTGTGTTCAAAGTTCAAGCATCCTTTAGTAGGAGGCGAATTCCTAGACTTAACATTATTTCAACTCTTTCTTTACTTTAGCATTTAGGAACTACATATTGCTTTGTATCACCATGTTTACTGGTGTACATCTTGACATTTTCAATAAAACTATTTATCATATAATTCATATTTCTATCATATTAATCTAGCTATTAACTATAGTGCGAAAAGAGATAGAGCGTGCTTTCATTGGTTGTGTAAACTAATGCGTCTAATTACTTTTTGAATGTATCAACTCTCATAAATCTTGACGGTACATATGTTTTGCTGTTTATATTGACACTTCATTTCATGCCATTATGCAGCAAAGTGCTGCCTTCAAGATTCTCAAAACTCGTTTAAAAGCTGTGCCATCGTATTCCTTTAATGGTGAGCAATTGAAGAAGACATCATCAGGAAATCCCTATCAATTTCTCCATCACATGTCTGGTGGATCTCAAATCAGTGAGGATGGTGACATAGCTATGGTTGGTGGGAACTCAGACAATGGGATAAATTTTGCTGCAAGGTTACAACAGTTTAAGCAAATGCAGCACCAGCATCGTTTGCATTTGAAAACTCAGGCACAGTCACGCAAAAATTCATCCTCATCATCAAAGGTTGCTGTCTATAGTTCATTCTGCATGTTGCTACTTTTAGACCCTGTTTAGATAAATTCTCTATAAACATTCATAGGAGAGAAAAATAAGAAACTAAAACGAATTTTCTCCTTTAAGTTAAAATTAACTTATATCCTTAACTTTTGTAGAAGCTCTATTATTTACTTATCTAAAAATTGAGGTGCATAAATTGATTTTAACTTATGAGAGAAATTCAATTCATTTTACCTTTTGTTTTTTCCTTCTCTCATAAATGTTTATGGAGAAGTTTATCCTGATATGACCTTAAGCGTAAAGTATAGAGATTAGGCAATTGTTTCTGTTTTATGATTATTTAACAAACCATATTTTCCAAGTCATGAGTTGTGTTTTCTTTTAAAATGCAGGAGGCACAGAGACTGGAAGAACCAAAGCGACCTCACTTGAGTGAGGTTAATGTTGTTGCTCCATCAAGATCATCTAAAAGAGCCCAGGGTAGCTAGAATGTTGCTTATTGCCCATATTGAGTCAAATCTTTTTGTGCACTGATCCCAATGTATGGGATCGGATATTGATTTGTAAAATTGTAAATCATATCATAGAAGGTTGGGGTGGTGAAGGAATCATGAATATATAAAGCTTGGGCGTTGCTGGGCTATTCTTTTGACCTTGTAAACGAGATACATGCCCACGTGGTTCTGTTGTTTTTGTTGTAAACCATGTGGGTTAGACGGCATATTTTATTTAGAAAATTTGCTTTTTGTTTATCATGTCATGTGCTGCATATATATAATAATATAATAATAAGGAATTAGCTGCTTAGTGTTTGAGTTGACGTACCACAAGATTTATTTTGTATTTGGTTTGATTTTATTATTTCAGGACAATGTGATTGCCTGTTTAAATTGGATCAAAATTTGGTATATTATTCGAAAAGTGTTGAATTTGCCTTCCAAATTTTAGTATTATAAGCTTAATATAAAAATAAATTGAATAAATTCGATGATAATATACGGACTTAGAGTAATTAATGTCAACACCCTTTGCTTTTTAGTCATAAGCTTTAGTTTTAGCTTCTATTAATAAAGCTCAAGCAACCACCAATTGTATGCTAATTGTAATTTTAGAGATTGAAATAGACTCGTATGACCTTTAGTCGCGCGTCACTTTTATGAGAGGAAGCTCTAGTTTCTTGCACGGTGCAGTATAATGCAGATGGAATTTTAGAGGGATCTGAAAATTCAATTTCGTATTGTAATGAAAATGCTCATTCCAATATCAGACTTAAGTAGTGGACTTCCCTTTCATATTATTTTAATTACATATACATAAATCTACAAGTGTTTATTTTTAACTATAATCACATACTAGCAAATGCAAATCCAACCGATTTGCCTAGTAGTACAGCCTGAAACCAAAAACTGCAAACTCAAGATGAATGATGAAAAGTTGAAAACCAAAAACACCTGTTATGACTTACCCTCTTGGTAAATAATTTAAAACCTACCTCCAAATGGTAATATATTTTTTTTTTTTTACCCCTTTCCGGTCAAATTGCCCACTTAGCAGTGGCACTTAGCAGTCGTATAACAGTTTCAGTTAAAAGGTTGAAACATTGCTCTTCTGTTGTGTGGTAACATGATTCTTGACTCACAGGGCATAGATCTTCTCAATGTCAGAATTGTATTCATCCAAATCTGATATATTTGCAGAGTAAGACCATGAGAAAGATTTGCTTCCACTTGCTCTCTTGATGCGCCTCTGGGAATCACTGCGGAAAATGCCGAAATGTTGTCGAAAAACAAAGTAGCACATGCTTGCTAGAGTTCCAACTAGAATAGGTACCCCCAAAAGGGTTATGGTGATAGCCATCCAAGTTTTCTTTCCAACAACCTCAAAAGCTATTGCTAGAAAAGCACCACAAGTGCAAGCACATGCAGCCCACATCAACTTGTTAACCACTGACACAATCTGCTTTTGAGCCCTCGTGTCCCAGGCTACCAAAGTAATTTGAACTACAACAACTGCAAGAGAAATGAATAGAGATGTAGAGTTCAGAAGGCAGAAGACCTGGAAACTAACATGATCGGCTATATTAGCTTTCCCAATCTCTTGTCCTTCTTCCGTTATATATTGACCTGGCAAATTGAAGATGGCCAAGAATGCTATTGAGGCAAAAAGGACAGCAACCACTGTGACAGAATTAATGGTGTTTTGAACTGCTTCCCTATGAAGTTTCTTCAACTCCTTGGCAATACCAGAAACCCGTCGGCGCGTCGTTTCATTTTGTATAAGTTGCGACTGCACCTCATGCTTTATATCACTAACAGTTCTTTTAAGTTCCATTGCTTCATCTTCTTTGCCAACATACCTGGCATGCTTAGCACCATATTCTGCAAGGGCTTCCTTTATTTCCAAAGCTGAATCTCCATATGGCAGTTTATCTGCCAAATCCATGGCTGTCTCCTGCTGTTTGTTGATGGCATTAACATCCATAGCAGAATAGCTTAGCAAAAGGCTCACTATCTGGGAAAAAAAGAACATGTCAGTAAAGGAAGCAAAAATAAAACTCAACTCAAAGGAAACAAGTGCATTCATTTTATTCAATTTACGCATATAAATAAAACTCAACTCATAGCATGAGGACAGTTTGGGGAAAAAAAGTCACATGTATAGTTTCTTAAACCACAGGTTAAATATAAATAACCCATTTCCTAAGATCCCCGACTAGTGCTTTATCCTGTTACTATTAATAAACATAAAAAGTACTGAGAAAAAAAAGTCACAGGTACAGAACCCCTTAAGTAGCTAGTTATACAATGATAAAAAGTACTGATTAAAAAACGTTGAATTGCTTCTCCTCAAAAGACTTCACTGCATAGAAAAAATGAACTATTATAGCTGCTACAACCAGCAAGATCTTCACAAGGGTATAATATGTTCTTATTACAAGAATTACATGAATACTGACTTGAAAAAATACATGTCATAGATAATGACAATAACTTCACAATCCACATGAATAACCCACTCTCACTTAACAAGGGAAGGCCACCCAGTGCACAGGAGGAGAGGTTAAATACAAAAGACCCAATAGGCAAGTTGTATGGCCAAACAATATAGGATGTTCATGCATTTTTTGTTTTCTGTTAAAATCATCACATGCCACTTGGATTTTCCCACATCAAAGTTGGCAACTTGTTTATCTTCCAGAAAACTAAGATCTTATATATAAATTTGAAACCAAAGCATGTATGGTCACAAAAAGAATAAATATAGCTACAGTTCAATAGAATGTGAATTTAACCTGTGAACGGCATTTTCTTGTAGCCATGTGAAGAGCTGTATTACCCTTCTTATCTCGCTCATTCAATATAGAAGGATCAGCTAGTAATATCTCCTCCACCACTGAAGTAGACTGTCCTTTGACAGCCATATGAAGTGCAGTTTGACCTTTTTTATCTTTGATGCATACTATTCCTGGATCCCGAGCAATAAGTGTTTTTACAATACGAAGGACACCATACCTAGCAGCATTGTGCAGTGAAGTTTTGCCGTTTTTCCTAACTATGAACATGGAACTGACATCGACATCCAAGATAGCATCCACCACATCCAAGTGGTCTTGAACTGCAGCAGAATATAGAGGACTGGTGTTTGAGGAGTCGCATAACTTGCAGACCTCAGGCCAAGTATTCAAAAGCTCCTTCACAATATCTGGAAAAAGATTGACAATGATAAAGATATCATAATTGAAAATCCTTATTTAGAATCAAATATTGAAACATGATAATACTCCATTCACCTTGTCCCTGATTTCTAATATTGTTTGACCTACAAATATTATAACAAAAATTGCATCCAAGAGTACCATAGATGATTACATGTCGCTCTGCAGCTATCTATTATCCTAAAAGCTTACACATGTGTCATCATCAGGTCCATGGCAATCAAAACGGACTCGAGTATTCAGAATGCAAGTTAGAAAGAGAAAAAATCAACACTGAAGACACATCCATAGCAGTTCATGATTTTGGTGCATTGGTATTTGATAGTTGGTCCTTATCCAAAGAAAGAAACAACAAAAGCAACCAACTTTTCAAACATATTATTTCCTATGTGATCCCTCTCCAATATCTTTTTTGCTCTTCTGTGCAATTTACTCTTCTGATTGGCACTTTCGGTGGCCTCCTTTGTACGTGTCCAAACTACCTCAACCGATTTTTTATTATCTTTTTTCTGAATTGATGCTACACTAATATTCTCCATCTAGGATATGATGTTAAATACTATGGCTATGCAATTCTGGTTGAACCGTTTAGGATTTGCCGATTCTATCATATGTATTTATATTCCCAAGTCCAAAAGAGAATCATAAAAATATTGATTTAACTGAATTAATAGCAACATCCATAAGAAGAACTTATTCCATGAAAATGAAAAAAAAAAAAAAAAAAAACGAACCTAGATTGCCACGCTTGGCAGCAATATGAAAGGCGTTCATATCAGCCTTCTTGGAGCGAATCTTGACGGCCTCGAAGTCACACATGCTGAGCAAGAAGCTGAAAATCTGTTGCAGATTGTTCTCTGCAGCGATGTATAGCGCAGTCTCTCCAGCATCGTTCTGAAGAGACATCACATCAGAGAGCGATGACCCTTCTTCCTTCTTCACTTTCTCCACCAGTTTCTTCACCCCATCAAAGTCCCCAGATCCAACGCTCGAAAATATTGATTGGTACGCTAAAAACCGCACACCCTTTGCCTCCATCATTCATTCACTTACTCTCTCTGTCTCTCTCTAAAGTTTCAATTCAACAAACAAAAAACAAAGACAGGGGTTGGTTGTTGTTTTTCACTGTTTCAGCTTCCTTCCATCATCAGTTGCAGAAAAGGGTGTCGTAAAGTATGAAACTTTTTTATTTTTCTTTGTATCAAAAAAGAGATAGAGATAGCGATGGATTGGAGAGAGAGACAAGTTAGTGGAAGGAAGAGGGATATGGATGTGAATGTGTCCTCAACTCAATTATTTGGATTGATTTATTTATTACGATTAGTGTGTTAATTAATTAAATAGTAATAAATGAATGATATTGAGTTGAGAAAGAAGATTGATAGATATCTTTGCATTGCATTGCATTTGCACAGAAAATCCAAGTGGGTGGGGTGATACCATTGACTTTCACAATGCGACAACATAACGCGACTAGAGCAGTGCAAAGTGCAACCTTACGCGTTGATGTCACTAGCACTCCTGCACAGTTTAATGTTACTTGTTACATTTACAACACATTATATAAAAATAACGTGCCATTAATCTCAATCCGTACTTCGATCTTCCAAGTTCTTTACTAGAAATTTACTGCAAACTGTCAAATTCGGTGAAGGTTAACAATGTTAGTTAATCTATGATTCTTAAATTTCTGTGTACTTATGTTTAGATTATTCAAAATTACTCAATATAATATAAAATTTAAAATATGAATATTAATTTTTAGTTTATACACATTTTATTTATACAAAGGGTAAAAAAAATTATGATTTGTATATTAATATATTTTAATTTAAAATTTGTATTCATGTGCAATATAAATAATCATTTTATAATTTATCTTTTGTGATGTAAGTACTTATCTTATAATTTGGATATTAGTGTAATTTTTTGTAATGTTTTTAATTTTTGTATGATTCAAATATTTAAGTAACTGTGTGATTTAAATATTAAAATCCTTTTAAATACGTGTCTAATGGAAATGTTTTGACTCAACTAAATGTATTGGATTTAAGTTCTGAGTATGGAATATATATATATATATATATATATATATATATTATTATACAAAGTCTTGTATAAATTGTTGTGCATGAATTAATTTTTATTAAAATTTAGTCTATCATATTTATTCTCATCCTATATAAATAAATACACAACGAATTAAAGATCGATATGCTTTAATGTAAAGTTTTACCCAGTGCTGAAAAAATTAGTATTCTATCAAGCAATACACTCTTTATCATTGATTAATGAACTCATTCATAATTGCAAAACATATTTAATTACTTTATTATAATTTTAAAAATAAAAAAAAATCAAAATCTTATGCATTGAATTACTATATGTAGTGGCATTTAAAAAATGTTATAAATTAATTAACTATGCTCTTTTACTAATTAATGACATTATTATTTACAAAAGCAATCAAATAAGTCAATAATTAGTTTTTTTACTTTCTAAACACATTCTTAGCGTCAAAGGAAACACAAAAACGACACATCACTGTTTATTTATAAATAAAATTGTGTAAATTTATGTATCAAATGAGTATTTTATATATAAAATTATGGATTTCTTAGTATTGGATTCCAATTTTCAACTATTCCATCTCATTTCCTTGTCGCTACTTTCAACTTGTTTGCGTTGTGTTTTTACATACTCGTGGAGGATTTATGAGCTTTATTATGTAGGGCCCACACAATTCTATTCAACAGCTAGAGAGCTTGAATTGTTTTCATTAATTAAAGTCACTATTGCCAAAGAGTAGACTATTTTATTTTGGATTCTTATCTCTCTCATTTGTCATTCAGCTGACCTAATCATTTTGGCAGGAGCAAGTATGGATTAAGTGCTTATCATTAAGCATGTTCTTTGCTTGTTTTGTGATAACTCATGTCAAAAGGAGCATGAAAAATGAGTCTTGTTCTCTAAAAATCTCAATTGGCATATTAGAGATCAAATCACTCAAAAGTTGTGGTTCAAAGCACTAAGGAACTTGGGAAGTATTTGGGGTTCCTTTGCACCATTCGAGGGCTTCTAAACAATAAAATAGGTAGACAACTGAAGACTAAATGAATTTTAAGTTTGAATATATATCTTTGTGCTTAATTACCTTAATTACTATATTACTTTAAATAATTAATTTATATAATCAAACTAATTATCTGTAACTTTAAATAAGTTAATTTATAAATATTTAGTTATATTTAATATCAATTTAAAATGCTTAATGACCAAAATTCCTGAGGAAAACGTTCCCGATCAGGGAGGGTCCTCTCGATTGATAATGATATGGTTTGCAGTTTTGCAATGACAACAACAACAAGGCTCTTGAAATCATTAAGCAAAGATGCAATCCATATCATTATGAATGGTAAGAAAATCCTCCATGCCATTCCAGGGAAGCTGATGATGTTCCAACAAGACCAGAGAATACTGCATGATGATGAATTTGTCAAGGTTGTCACTCTCAACAATTGTTTCCGTTTTATTTTTCTCTATTCATCCAATGTCTGGATTTTTTTGTTGTTATCATGACCTCATATTTTTTCATTTCTGTTTCATGAATTTTATAGAGATTTTATAACTATATGATATTTTAATTTTAATTTAAAATATATTTTAATAACGTGAAAAAAGTAATAAAAATAAAAGGAAAGAAAGGAATGAAAAAAAATTAAGGAAGAAAAATTGAGTAAAGATAGATAATAGAGTAAAAGGATTTTATTTCTTATATATAATATAATTAGAATAGAAAACTAAAAAAATTAAAAAGAAAAGCTGGAAGGAAAAGATAAAAGTGAGAAAAAAATTATGGGTGAAAATTTTTCACCAAATGATGACATGTGTCCATGAGTGATTTTCTTTTCTTAATATATATATATATATATATATATATATGATTTACAAAATATTTATTCATGCGAAGATCATCTGATGATCTTCATTTCAAGGTCATTAAATAATGGTCAAATTTTCTTCTCAAGAAAAGACTGATCTCAAGCATATGTTCCTAGAAAGTGTTATAATTTTGCCATAGACAACGATCCGAAAGTTCTTGAATTTATCAAGAATAACTGCGCAAATATATCATTATCAAGATTAGATACTCATGATTTACGATTGTTTAGATATAGACATTAAGTCTTTTTTTTATAATGACAGTTTTTACTTTGCATTTACTTATCACATGCACTGAATCTTTATTTGCATTGAATCCTGTGCAGGAAAGAAAAGATTGTATTGATGTGATACTCATCGAGGTTCATATGCCAACCATGAATGGCTATGAATTCCTTCAGCTTGCCAGCAAGGAAATTGATGTTCCTGTTATTATTGGTATGTAAAACAATTTGTCCTGTAAATTCTTCCATAAGTTTTGAACTTGTTATGACTTATCAATTGCAACATATTATGCAGTGATGTCTCTTGATCACAGCAAGAATACTGTGATGAAGGCCGTTCAACTTGGGGCGTGTGATTTTTGGATTAAACCTTTGCATTCAAAAATATGTGGACACATATTCTTTTTGTATCTTATTTTCCTTCATGCTTTTCCTAACAACAAAATTTAGTTGTGATAGCTAAATCTTGTCCAAGCTGCCAACAAAATCTTTTTGTATCTTATTTTCCTTCAGGTTTTTTCTAACAACATGTGTCCACATATTCTTGAATTGATGATCATGCAATATATATTAAGAATCGTGAATATATATATATATATATATAAATATATATATATATATATATATAAATATATATATATATATATAAATAAGATAAACATTTCTTCTCAAAAGACTATAATTGTTAATTTTTATAACTTTTACCTATTTTGGTAATGAAGTTTAAAATCATATATACAGAAACAAAGTTAAACCAATAAGTATTATAATGACTTTAAAATGCTATTATCTTAAAATTTTTAACCATGTCAATTTTAAACTAATGAAAATATTAAATTAACTTAATTTAATACATAAAAGACTAAATTATAATCTCACTTTTCATTTGTTTTCTTTCATTTCACTTTCTATCCCATTTCAAACTATGCATACAATTTTTTTTTTCTAATCTCATTCTCTCTTTTGCAATGACGATTGCTCTGCACTCATGTTTCATCTCTTTTTGGTCGACTAGTTGCAACAATGCTCTTGTCCCATTTTTCTCTTACAAGCTTTCATTTTTCTCTCTTTCTCGTCATGATAGGGAAAAAAAGCAATTTACATTATTTAATTTCTTTCTTATATTTTTAAAATATTCAATTTAATCTTCTAGTTTAAAAAAATATTTAATGTCACCCTTTCATCCAAATTCACACTAATGGTATTAATAGAACTGAACTTATTCATAAATATTGTGAAATATTAAATTTGGACTTCCTCTCTTTTCTTAAGGTATTTGTTTTTTATTTTAGCAAGATTATTAAATTAAAATTAAATAATTTCTAAATAATATTTAAATAGGATTACTTTGAAAATACGCTTATTTGTTTATTCGATGAGTTTGACACTTCTCAGTTGTGACAACTTAGTGTTGCAATATTTAACAATAAAATAAAATAACTAAAAAATTATCGACTTGAAAAATGTTTTTTTCTATCAAAAGAATTATGTAATCTTAATTATCCATTGCATCTAGGCGTATGTAAGAGCAAGGATAACACACCTTGATGGGGTAAAAAAACATTTTCATGTATATATATTTTTCCTTAAATAAAATATTTTGCTTCGTAAATAACTTAAATAAATAAGAGGAAAATATAATTTTATTTTACAAGTTAGGTATAAGGGTAACTATTACAAAATACACATCATGGGATGGTAGCATATTTCTAGTATAGTGTAATTGACTCATGTTACAATGTGAATTTTAAAAGAAAAGTGATATGATAGGGTAATTGATTTCAGATAGAGAGTGACAATATGAATTTAAAAAAAAAAAAAATTGAAATGATAAGGTCAATTGGTTTAAGATAGATTTAGTTATAAAAAAATCAGATATTAAGTTAAAAAAAATTCAGATAGATTTTTTCCTAATATCCTAAATCTCTAATCAGAGGTAGGTGTATTTGAATTTGAATTAGAAATACTAATCCTAATTACCCACCTATACTTAAAAACCACACCAGAAATATTCTTTCACTTGTTTTCTACATTCTGAGCAGCAATGGCTAAAGTTTCCTCCTCCGAGAAGTTTCTGTATCAATTCCCTGCAAAGATTAGGGTCCTTGCGGTTGATAATGACCCCACAGCTCTTGAGTTCATCAAGAACAGATGCAATCAATGCAAATATGAGGGTTAGATATACAATCTTTAAATCTTTAGAGAAAGATATACAATTCGTTTTTGTTAATGATAGTTTTTAGTTACATTGCAGTTAACATATGCACTGAATCTTCACTTGCATTGAATCTTGTGCGGGAAAGAAAAGATTGTATTGATGTGATACTCATCGAGGTTCATATGCCAACCATGAATGGCTATGAATTCCTTCGGCATGCCAGCAAGGAAATTGATGTTCCTGTTATCGGTAATGTAAAACAAGTTGTCCTGTAAATTCTTTCATAAGTTTTGAACTTGTTTTGACTTATCAAGTGCAACATATTATAGTGATGTCTCTTGATCACAGCAAGAATACTGTGATGAAGGCTGTTCAACTTGGGGCGTGTGATTTTTGGATTAAACCTTTGCATGATCATCAATTCAAGAATATGTGGACACATGTTGTTAGGAAAAGCCTGAAGGAAAATAAGATACAAAAAGATTTTGTTGGCAGCTTGGAAGATGATGAGCGGAGCAGAAAACGGGGGAATGATAATTTTGAATTTGGTTCATTTTCTATTGTTAGAGACCAAAGCAATAACAGTTCCAGGGAAGCTGGTGATCATGTTGGTGAATCAGAGCATTTTTGTTCCTCAACCAAGAAGCCCCGTGTAATATGGTTACCGGAACTGCATCGTAAATTCGTCATGGCTGTCCAAAACCTTGGGCTAAATCGTATGATTTTTCAATTGTTCAATTGTTTAATTGTTTTTCTCTATTCACAATACCACACGGTTTTTAATCTCTGTTTAATTTTTTTGGTAAGATACATATATATATATAAGTCTGTCACTCAAATTTTCTCCAAAATTATTATTCAGAGGCGGTGCCAAAGAGGATTCTCGAAGAGATGAATGTCCCTGGTTTGACAAGAGAGAATGTTGCTAGTCATTTACAGGTTTGTTTTTAGGTGTATTTAATAATTTTCCATACTTGCATCTGGTTAGAAGTTATTAAGCAAGAAAAGAATGATGACCATCATTCTTTCTATAAAGTGAACCCACTAGCAATCTAGCATAAATCTAAATTTATAATTAATGATTAGAAGACTAAATTAAAATTGAGTACTTAATATTATTATTTTGCATGAATAGTAATTAAAATTTATTGTCATTGTGATTGGTCACTAATAATTTTATATTATTGTTGCCATTGTGATTGGCAGAAATATAGAGATTATTTGAAGAGAAATTATGGAGTGGCGAAGACAAATACACATGAACACAATGAGATGCAATTGCCTAACATGGTTCCAGTAACCACAGAATCATCCAGGGTTGGTGCATCATATGAAAGACACTATCAAACTCAATCAGACCCTCGTCAAGCTTTGGCAAAATGTCTTTCTAACATTGCTAATAATTTTCCTCCGTGTATAAGGACTCTAGCGGATCCATCTAGAGCACTGCCCCCATCTAACGCAGTTGCGAGAAACAATGTGTTAGTTGGTGAAATGCAGCAGTCACTTATCCATCAACAAACGATGATTTCTGGAAATCCAGCTTCCGTCTCTAGGAATATCCAACAGCTTCAAAACTCAAGTTTGACTAGTGTTGTATCTTTCCCTGCATCATCACTGTCTCCATATAGTTCTAGACCCAGTCTTTTACTTAATCAAGAACCTCTTAACACAACAGCAAGTGGTCTTAGTAACCAAGATTTCTCCACAGATATT
Source organism: Glycine tomentella (assembly GCA_007407185.1). Taxonomy (NCBI): domain Eukaryota; kingdom Viridiplantae; phylum Streptophyta; class Magnoliopsida; order Fabales; family Fabaceae; genus Glycine; species Glycine tomentella. The sequence continues at coordinate 36,070 of PYAF01005626.1, forward strand.
GTCCATGATACAACAAAGGAGTATTAACTGAATTGAATAGTTGGAAACTTTTTAATACATTTTAAAATTATGTTCTTGGGGTTTATATTAAAAATGATTACTAATAATTCTGTATATTTTTTTGTCACAATTAAAAAATTAATAAATAAAAACTTTTGTTAAAACACAGTAAAAATTATACAAAATTATAAAATAAAAATATTAGTATATATATATTTCTATTCCCTAAATGTTAGTCTTGTGTTTTAATATTTATTACGCGTAAAGAATATATATATATATATATATATATATATATATATATATAATCTCTTTAGTATTTAAGTAGTGTAATTCTGGTAAGTGCATGAGAGTGCATTTATATATGATCTCATAATTTCTAATTTCTAAATACTCGTGATATTTCAAAGCATCATCTGAGTATTAGTCCAGATCTGAATAAAATATATTAAGATAATTTTTTGTTGATTAAAAATATCAAAATCTTCATGTTTATAATGTATAAAATTTAAACTAAATAGTAATTAGAATTCGTATCACACAGGAAAGAAAGAACGTCATCTCGCATGTTATGCTTGTCCGATCCTTTCGAGTGTCAATGCGACCCAATCCTTCGCGTAAGCGTAATGTTAAAAGTTATTTCTTTTCTCTCTATTTATAAGATTTTTCAAGTCATTTATGTTACTTAAAAAAAGTTAGTTTAATTAATTATATTAAGAAAAATCAGTTTAATTAATTATATTAAATTTGTCAATTATTTATATTATCATTTTAGAATTATCATTTTTAAAAAAATTATATCCACTTAATTATTTTTACTAATATTTTAAAAATTATTTAAATAAGGTATATATATATATATAAAAACTAATACATCTAAAAAAATTTAAAAAATCTTATAAAAAGATAATTTCTTTTAAAAGCATCATATAACTAAAAATTGAAGAAAATAACTAATACATATTGATATATCTTTATCAAATGCATTTGATGTATTATGTGACATCATCCTTATAATATGACGTTAGCTAACAATTAGTAAGTAACTAGAGATTTTGGAATCCCACAAACATGTAAGAACGTGTTTATGACTTTCAATCTGAATTATAACTTAATTTTGTTTAATAAAAAAAATTAAATTAAGGTATATTTTGTATTTTAAAATAAAATAATATTATTAAAAATATAATATCATGTTATATAAAATATTTATTAAATAAAATTTTCTATTATTGATATATAATTGATAAAAGCTTACTTTTTAAAAGAATTGTAATATTATTTTTTTAAAATTTTCTCGTATTTAATAAAAAAAATTGTAATATTATCCTATATAATTGAGAAACTTCAGTTTTTATTTTTTCTTATAAAAAATGATATAATATGCCATAAATTGATTTTATTATATTATTTTTTAATATATATTTTTTTTGTGCTAGAAGCAAGTTACCAATAATCTAAAGCTACCAAACTAATCCTAAAAATATAAAAATCATCAAAATAAATTTTATTTCTTCCGCTATAAGCTTTTACATACTCATGATTTTCTAATATCGAGTTGTTAATTATAGTGGACTCATTCAAGATCTATACGCACCATTTTTTAATATCAAGTTCTTAATTATAATGGACTCATTCAAGATCTTTTTCTATAATTGTACTTAGAATGCTATATTTTTTGATTAATTTTAATCTTTCATGCTAACATGTTGCGTTTCTCATTTGAATTTTCTAAATAAAAAAAAGCTAGTTAAATATCAAATTATTGAGAATTTAATTTCTCGATTTTATTATATTATTTATTTTACTTATTTTTTTATTCTGATATGAGTCGAACATCATTCAAGTTATACAATAAACAATATAAGTTAAATTTTATTTGATTATATTTTCCTGTTTTATTAATTTATTAATTTCTGAAATTTGTTCAGTAACTTTTTCCTCAACTTCAATCCAAATTAAATCTAAATCTATTATTTTTTTAATCCTACATCTCGTTTTTCTTTAGGCAAATCCTGAATGGATTTTAATAAATCACAATCAATATTAATTGACAGAGACATTTAATCAATCGGAACCAATATTTACTAATAGATTCATACATATTTCTTGATTTTACTATATTTGTATTTATTCTTGAATTTAATGACTATATATTATAAAAAATTACACTTTCGATCAATAAGAAAGTATCATCAGAAATTTAGTATAACTTTTAATATAACTATTATAAAATAAGTCAACAAACTTATAATAATTTGTAATTGAGTGAAAATATAAAATTATTTTATACTATAATCCTGTTTTCTCTATGGTTTTTTCAATGATTTAAATTTCATTTTAAATTAATTGAGTCCATTGCATTCTTCGTTTCAACTGTTGTTTTATTAAGTTACAGTATTTTTTAAATGAGTTGAATCAATTACTAAGATTACTTTTGTCCCTTCGGATTATTATTATTAGTACTAGCTAATAGGTAAAAGTGTGTCTGTAATTATATTTCATTATTGTGTTTCTTTACATTATGATTTAATTTTTTATTTCCTCTTCTAGAAAGTGATTTTTTTTAAAATACAATTTTTATTTCTTATTTTTTAAATCTTAATTTTGGTTTTTAAAAAATTTCTACCAACATGAATGTGTAACAACTAACAACTGCTCCCACATTATTAACAAAAGTACCCATTAAACTTTATCTTCATCAATATCAGCAAAAATTTGAGAGAAAAAAATATCATTTTCAAAATATAAGAATTGAGACCAATTTTAGCCTAAAATTGAAGGATTTAAAATATATTTTAGTCTTCTTTTTATCTCCAAAATCTTATCTTCTAATCTATCATATCGGTATTTTATCTTTATTAGACATTAATATTTTTATCTTTATTAAATATTGTATTTTTTTTTACTAAAATAACATTTTTATTTTTATAATATATGGTTATTTTTACAGACACACTTTTACCACAGATGGAGAAATAAGTTTGTAACTTAAATAATGAAGACTGAAATAAATAAATAAATCAATATGTGAAAAACTTATAGTAAAAAATACAAATTTATAGAAGCTAAAAAAATAACGCTATAGATTAAAATAAAACAACAAAACTAAAAAAAATTAAAGTCAAAACAAAAACAATTATAATAAAAGTAGTTGAGTTTTAACAAATAAATTTGAAGAATGAGAACACAAAACCCACTTGAATTATAATAAATAAAAAAAGAGCACAAAACCGACTCCCGCTTAACCCTTTATTATTACTAAATATGATGTGGTGTATAATTCAAATTGTATTCATCCTCAGTATTACCCTCATTATTATCAATTTATTCAATTGATCATAGTTTGAAAAATAAGTACAAAAGCCACTTCGGCTTCACGGCTTCACCCTCATTATTATACCTTTTAAAAATTAGTATAAAATGATTTAAAAAAATAAAGATAAGAAAAACAGTTAATGCAAATGATATCTCCTTCATATAATGATATAATATAATGATGATGATATAGATAAAACTATATCTATATAAGTAATGATTAATGTTGGATGAAATGAGGTTGAAAATAAAAGGACAATCTGTTTTCTGTTAAATTGTTTCCCATTGTAACTTGATATCTGTTTAATTTAAACTAGACATATGCGAATTTGAATTTGAAATAGAAATACTTATCAAGTAATCCATTCTAACTACCAACCAGTGTCTACATAACAAACCAAATTATATTTAAATTCGTTCTCGGTTTTAAGGTCACACACTGGTGACTAATGGCCGAAATTCCAACTCAAGGGAATGTTCCCAGTCCACCCCATGTAGGTCTTAGGGTCCTTGTCATTGATAATGATTCAACTGTTCTTGAAAACGTTAAGCAAATGAGTAATGGATGCCATTATTATCAAGGTTTGGTATACCATATTTAATTGTTATTTCTTAGAGAAAGTTTAATCCTTTTTTTATGATATTTTTTTATGCGGCAGTTATCACATACTCTAATGCTCTACTTGCGTTGGACCATGTAAGGAAAAGCAAATGTTGTATTGATCTGATACTCATTGATGTTCATATGCCAAACATGGATGGCTATGAATTCCTTAAGGAAATCCGCAAAGAAATTGACGTTCCTGTTATCGGTGTGTCACTAAACTTGTCCTACGTACAAATTCAATTCATATATGCAAGTGTTGAACTTGTTTTACTTATTAAGTGCAATCTGCAGTGATGTCTTTTGATGATTCTGAGAGCACTAGGATGCAGTCTATTAAACATGGGACTTGTGATTATTGGAAAAAGCCTTTTCATGAGGATCAATTTAGGAATATGTGGATGCATGTTGCTAGGAAAGCCTGGAAAGAGAGTAAACTAGAAATAAAACAGGGGAACAATGATTCTAATGCGACAACTGGAGTGGTGAGGGACCCAAAAGCACCCTCAGAAAAGAGTAACCGTGTAATATGGACAGACGAACTGCATAACAACTTTCTCAATGCTTTTAGGCAACTTGAGGAATTTGGCAGTATGATTCTCCAACAATTGATTTTCTATCTCTGTTTTGTTTTTGATTTTTTATATTCATACAATGACTAAGGTATAATCTCTCCGTTCAAATTTTCTTTCTTAATTATTATTTTTCAGCTGCTGTGCCGAAAAGAATTCTTGAACTGATGAATGTCCCCGATTTGACAAGAGAGAAAGTTGCCAGTCATTTACAGGTTCTTTTCTATATGCATTTGGACTTTCCATACATGCACTTTGGTTATGCCTTATGAGCGAGATAGATTTTGTTACGACTAATCGCAATAGATTTAGAGGATAATTTTCTGTTCCTCAAAAGCTGCCCTCTATTTATTGTGTTTCATTATTATCCCAACTGTTTTCAAAGATTACCATTCTCTATTTTTTCCTCTAAGTGAACCAATCATCAATTTAGCTTTTATGACCTATATCTAAATTGAGAATTTATTCAGTGAGTTTTCATAACCAATTAATTGAAATTTGAAAGCAGTTGGAATGTAGAAGCTTACATGAAATATATATACACATATATATCGGTACGAATCTTGTTTTAAATCCAAACCAAGGGACCTGCATTTTTGCGGTGTTCTAAACAGTAATTAATATCTCATTGCCATTGTTATTGGTAGAAATTTAGACATCAGGTTCAGAAGAATAAATCTAATGAAGTGAAAAGGCAACGAAAGAATGGGAAGCCATTGCCAGAGACCGTCCAAGCAACTACAGAGTGTCAGGCTTTTGCTGTTACTGGCCGTGTTCATCGTGAAACACTGACAACCACATGCCTTCGGCCTGAGATGCCAAAAGAAGAGCAATGGCCTAACCATCCTGGTCACGCAGTGAATCAAAACGTGACATCTTATGGTCATCCTCCTCCTAACATTGGCAATGCCCAAATTAGAATTCCTCAGCCCATGATCATGAATGTAGATGAAGAATCTGGATATGGAGTATGGTCTCCATCAGCTAATACAATGAGACAACTGAGTATTCAGGAAAACAATGTGCTGACGATGGATACATTGCACTTGCAGCAGCAAAGACAGGAGTCACTTATAATGCATCCTCCTTCAGTGAACTTGCAGCCATCTTGCATGCTGCAGATGTCTCAAGACTCCCCCATTTTCCACGGGTATACAACTCCAGCACCAGCACCAGCTTTTCATGCTGCAAATACATTTGTTCACTATGCTTCTACATCCAGTGATCATTCACTTTATCAGCAGTCTCTTTTGAATTTTGGATATGATGACAATCAAATGTACATTCGGGGACATGAAATTAAAGGATCTGCAGGCGATGAGGATCACAATACTCTTGTGAACACATATATGTCCACCAAAACAGGTATGGATTTTGCATCCAGAAATCACTCGGTGCGTGTTTGGATTACAGTGACAAAATTGTTTTTAATTAAATTGATTTTGGTAGAAGTAGAAACTACTCTTACTTCTTTAACTCTAACATAATTTTTATACATCATAATTGACTACCATAATTTTAAAAACAATCCAAACATTTAAAATTTAATTAAAATCAAGGTTGACCCACTTCACGATGATCTACTATAATTTTGGAAGTCATCCAAACACGCACTCACTCCTATGATAAAACACAACAGAGTGATTATATCATTAAACTATTAAAACACTATTTCCCCATGCCTATAAACATAACCTCCTTTTTCATGTATGTTCGTTCGTTTTATACAAACTAAACATTACTATCCACAAATTTAACTTGAGCTTCAAAATTTTAACAGGTGACGACGACGATGATGCAGCAACCGCATAATATCCACCTTTAGCGGTTAGAGTTTGATATTTCTTTTGGGTGTAGTGGTATTACACTCTGCAAATTTTTTTTGTTAGGCTGCAATTATTCTGCGTTAGTTATCAACATGTTGTGCAAACCAATGAGACTTGTTAATAATTGATGCAAACTAATTGAATATTATCTTAAATGGAAGACATTTGGTTGGATGTAATTGTCTTTTTAATTCTTTTTTTTTTTCATTTTTCTTTCCTTCTTCCATCCTTTTTTTTTTATCTTATTTTTTCTTATTTTTTTGACTGGGATGTTTGCTTTCAGTGATAAATAGCCAAACACCATTCATTGGTTACTCTGTCTTGAAGTCAAAATTTGAGGAAATAGGTGGAAACTAAGTTAATAAGAAACTTAGACGTATTATTAATTCATGACCTTTTTTTCCCCACAAAATTCATGACTCTGTTTTAAGTAATAGTAAGTAGATTAATTCTGCAATGCAATGTAAATTATATAGATTTAAAATGTTAGTAATGGTTAAATGTTATTTTAAGAGTCAACCATAATTTACTTTCAAAATATAAAATAACTAACAAAATTTGTGTAAATATCTCTTAAATATAAATTGTTTGATCTCAATAATATTGAATGTGCATGGTATTTTTTAAGTCAACTAATACTTGTACATTCGCACACCCTACAGTCATTATGTGTATATGTTGTGAAAAAGATAGAATAGTATATTCAATTTTCTGTAAAAAAAAAATACAAGTATATTCAATTAGCATATGAAAGAGTTACAACATTAACATATTGAATAGGTTTAAAAAAAAATAGTCCCTCAACTATTTTAGATTTTGATTTTTAATCCTTAAAACTTTTGGTCATTTAGTCTCTATATTTTATATTTTGATTCAGATGACTAATTTTAATTCCTCATTTATTTTTATTATCTAAATTAATCAATGTGAACTTAAATTTTTTACCTTTATTAACCTATTTTAGACCCTCAACGGCACTAATCCTAACAAATAATTTGAAACATAAGAAATATAAATTGTTTAATCAAAATAAATAATTTTAAAAATTTATTTAAATTTTTCTAAATTTTCAATTCCTTAAGAATTTTAATATGCTCAATTCAAAAATTCTAAATTAATATCCTAGGGGAAGCAAAAATAGGAAGGAAGGAGGTTTATCCCTCTCACTTCCCCTCGTCTACCCTTTCTTTCATCTCCTTCCAATAAAAAAACACATGAAAGAAAATGAGCCAATACCGACTATAATATATTATCAGTCTAATTTCCAAACTGTTAGGGAAAACTATGTCTTTCCTTTCCGAAGTGATTGAATCCTTTGTTGCAATTTTAGTATCTGCAAGGGTTAAATTGTTTTCGTTTTATTTTTCTCTATTCATCCAATGTCGGGATTTTTTTGTTGTTATCATGACCTGACATATTTTAATTTCTGTTTCATGAATTTTATAGAGATTTTAAAACTATATAATATTTTAATTTGAATTTAAATATATTTTAATAACGTGAAAAAGTAATAAAAATAAAAGGAAAGAAAGGAATGAAAAAAAATTAAGGAAGAAAAATTGAGTATAGATAGATAATATAGTAAAAGGATTTTATTTAAATTAAAAAGAAAAGCTGGAAGCAAAAGACAAAGAGAGAAAAAATAAATGATGACATGTGTCCATGAGTGATTTTCTTTTCTTAATATATATGTGATTTACAAAATATTTATTCATGCGAAGATTTTCCGGTGACCTTCATTTCAAGGTCATTCAACAATGGTCAAATTTTCTCATAAGACTGATCTCAAGCATATATTCCTAGAAAGTGTTTCATTACCTCATGATCCCTAAGGTAGAGAATAATGAATCTATGAAGCAATTAAATCCAATTAGTCTTTGTGATGTGTCTTTCAAAACCGTTACAAAAATTTTATGAAGACACCTAAGCAGAGTTATGGAGGAACTTGTTAGCCCTTTCCAAAGCAACTTCACACTCAATGAACCAAAAGAAAGGTGAGAGACCTCGAAAAAGTCTATGATAGGATTAAATGGAGCTTTGTGAGGATATAGGACTGAAAGGTTGGTTTACATAGATGATTTGATTTTGCAAGTCTACCCCGAAATTGAGTATGCTTTGGAACGATGAGGTGTTGGATCACTTTACCTCCTCTAGGGTATTAGATAAGGCATATCACCATATCTTATTATCTTGAAAGGCTTTTTCATTGGATAAATGTTGTTATTCATCATAAGCTTTGGAAGCCAATTAAGCTTGCTCAATGAGATTCTTATTTCTCTCATTTGGCATTCGAAGGTTACCTACTTATTTTGATAGAAGCAAGTATGGATCAAGTGGCTATCATTAAGCATGATCTCTGCTTGTTTTGTGATAGCTTAAGTCAAATGAGGTCCTTAAATAAAAATATTTTGCTTAGTAAATAACTTAAATAAGCAAGAGGAAAAGATAATTTTATTTTACATATTAGGTAACATGATAACTATTGCAAAATACACATCATAGGATGGTAGCATATTCCTATAATTGACTCGTGACAATGTGAATTTTCTTTAAAAAAAGTGAAATGGTAGGGTCAATTGGTTTCATATAGAGTGAAAATGTAATTTGTTTATTAAAAAAAAGTGAAATGATTAGGGTCCTTGGCGTTGATAATGACCCCCACAGCTCTTGAGTTCATCAAGAACACACGCAATCAATGCAAATATGAGGGTTAGATATACAATCTTTAATTGCTTAGAGAAAGGTATACAATTCATTTTTTGTGCGGGAAATAAAAGATTGTATGATGTGATAGCTTCTAGCATATAGTAATTTTTATGCTAAAAGAATCAAGAAATCAATAGTAATTTATCAATAAATGCTAATATAAGTGAAAGTTTTCATTATTTTATCTTTATCACTTATTTTTTGAAATTTTATAGCATGAAATCAAGAAAAGAAGAAAAGAAAGTAAAATCAAGAAGCCTATGGATCTCAAGATTTTGATTAAAGATTTCACAAATATAAAAGATAAGAGAATATTTGGATTAAAGATTTCACAAAGATAAAAGATAAGATGAGATTTTCACACCCTAATTATAAATAGGGACTTAGGAGGACAAAAGAGAGACATTTACGCACAAGACTTACATAAAGCAGAACAAGAAGGAGAAGCATTATCGAGGGGGATTAAAGTTAGGTCAAGAAGATTGAGATTCAAGATTGAGGGGTTTGATTATTCTTCTTCTTCTTTAAGATTCTTAATCCACTTTTATATATTTTTATCAAGGTTAGACATAACTATGTATAGCTAATCCTCTTTATTGTAGTTAGAACTAAAACCTAATGTGAACTCCTCTGTAATTGGATTGATTTCTATTATTCTTTTATGCTAAGTTGTTTTATTTCATTTTGTGTTGCATTGATTATATCTTTATTAGGGATGTATAATTGTAGATGAATAGATGTATTTTCTTAATACTTAATTTATGAGAGATCACTAAGGAATTAGGGTTTTGATTAGATTAAAGGGTTCAAGTCACTAAGGAATTATGATTTAACTAGTTTAACGGAAAGATACATTATCTGAACAATTAGAATAATTAAATTAGTAATTAATCCAAGTAAAGAAAGTAGGGATCAAAAGGTGAATGTGTTCTGAATACAATTCTTCTTAATAAATTCTTCAAATATAATTAACTTTATTTTTAATTCTTATTACATTTTAATTCTGTTATTTAAATTTCTCAATCCACAATACAAATCATAATTCAATTCAATTTTACTTCATCCAATTTAAAGATAATAGTCACAATAAATATGGTATCTCAATCCTAGTGGAGACAATGTTCTTCTTATCACTTTATTACTTGGAACGATCGATGCATTTGCTACATTCGCAACAAGTTTTTGGCGCCGTTGTCGGGGATTGAAAACGCTAATTTTATAGCAACTCTTAATCTTTAAAATTAGATTTATTTTGTTACTAATCTGCTTTTCTGAGTTATATGTGAGGTATAGTTAATTATACTATTCTACATTACAATCCAAAAATAGAGAAGACTGCAAAGAGGAACAAGAAGCTAGCCAAGCAAAGAATCTCTAGTTCACAACCTGAAATAGAACTAGAGATGGTTGAAAGAATCACTAATCAGCCACGACCAGAGGATGAATTGATGGAGGATATCCTTGCTCAACTTTTCACCAGACCAAACCCTAGCATTGTTATTCCAACTTGCTGATCGATCTTTAAGGAAGCCTACTGGAGTCATTGAAGATATTCTTGTTAAGGTTGACAAGTTCATCTTCCCAGCTGATTTCATATTCTTAGATATAGAGGATGAGAGTGAGATACCCCTCCTTTTGGGTAGACCGTTCTTGGCCACAGCTCGAGCCTTGATTGATGTAGAGAAGGGAAAGCTAGAGCTTCAGATGGATGATACGTCGATCACATTTAATGTCTTTGATGTTATGAAAAACCCATCTGAAAAGAATGATTGCTTCAGACTTGATGTCCTAGAAGAGGTGGTGCATACAGAGAAATCCCTTGATCAAGAGCTTAAAGAGGAGATAAAATCCCGAGAGATGAAGAGGATCCTAGAGAAAACAGTGGGAAATTCTAGGAAAGATTGGGTAAACAATCTTAACGAGCCTTCAAGACTCCGGTAGGTATGTCACCATTCCAACTGGTGTATGGTAAGTCCTATCATTTTCCTATTAAATTAGAGCATAAGGCTATGAGGGCTACTAAATTTCTGAATTGTGAACTCTCTAAGGCTAGTGATAAAAGATTGTTGCAATTAAATGAGCTTGATGAGTTTAAATTCCCAGCTTCTGAGAATGTTAGGATTTACAAGGAAAAGACCAAAAGATGGCATGATAAAAAGATCTATTCAATTGAACAAGGACAACAGGTATTACTATACAACTCTCGACTGAGGCTGTTCCCAGATAAGCTCAAATCTCGTTGGTCTGGCCCATTTGTGGTGAAAAAGGTGTTCCCATGTGGGACTGTTGAAATTTTTGTCCCAGTTGTAGATTGAAAGTATATTATGGAGGACAAGTAGATAGAAACATAGTTTCTGTCCCGTTGATTTCACCTATGGATTGAAGAGTCTGCGTCAGGCTCACGACGTTAAACAAGCGCTAATTGGGAGGTAACCCAAGAATTTTGAGTCTTTTAATTTATTATAATATTGTTGAGTCATAATTGTCTTAGTTTTAGGAGTATCGATTGGAATCTCACCATCTATCTTTTGTTTTTATCTTTATTTTTCTATTTTTGCTGATTTACACTTGTTTTGGTTTATATTAAGACTAATGTTTCACCTATGTTTATGATTCCTCAAATAACACATACATGTGTGGATATAAAGTTTTTGTTAGTTTATTGTTGGGGACAACAATTTTCTAAATCTGAGAATTATGGACGTTATTTGAAGAATCACATTGAATCACATTCAAAGAAACAAAGGATGTCTAACATATTAGATAATTCTCTAGAAGCATGTCTCAGATTTAGATTTACCAAATAAGTCAAATTTGATTGAATTTTAGGAAGCATGTGTGATATGAATTATGGCATGTCATTGTATAGAACATGATTGGAAATTATGATTGTTTTGGCATCTGAATTGCATATTGAAATAGAAAATGATACTTGATAAGAAATTAAAAGAGTCTAGCTTGGTATCATAGCCTATGAGGATTGAGCCTATACAGAAAATTTTATTTAGAAAAACCTCACTGTGGTAGTACTCTAGAACTTGATCTGTTTCTCTGTTAGCCTACCTGAAAAATTTTCCATTATTAACCCTTTTGAGCTTGAGACTATTCCATTCAATTACCTAATAAATTGTTTAACCATATCTATTGACTTACCTTAATTGAGATTGGAATGATTATGTGATGTCAAAAGAAGAAGAGATAGATTAAGGTGAGCTCCACTAGAATTGAAGAAAAGAAAGGAAAAAGAACTAGTTACAAGTAAGTTCAAAAGAGGAAAAGAAAAGAAAGAAATGCAAAAGGAAGAAAAGAAGAGAAAGAAATGAAAAATTCTGAATAAAAATAAATAGTGGAGCAAAAATTCAAGAGAAATTTGAATTTAAAAGAATATTAGTGTTTCAGCTACTTTCCAAATATTCCTACCCCCTAAGTCTGACCAAGTTACAACCTTATCAAGACCTTTTGATCAATTTGTGCATGTGTTTATGTTCCTCATCTTTAGGAACTTGAGAATAAGATCAAGCTTATGGTAGTACTATGGCTGTAGTTGATTGAGAGATTATGATAATACTCAAACACTTAGTGATGAGTGAATGATATATCTTGGTGAGGGATATTCAAGTTAGATTTTATAATTGATGGAATTGAAAAGTGTTATTGAAATTTTCATATGAAATTTATTCATATTTGACATAGTAATTCTGATATTGTTTATGTAATGATATATTTGATTGTTGAATCTTGCTTGTCAATATAAACTTTACTTTATTGCTGTGGATAACAATTTTTTAAATCTAGGAATTAGATACTCATCTAGGTTCATATGCCAACCATGAATGACTATGAATTCCTTCAGTATGCCAGCAAGGAAATTGATGTTCCTGTTATTGGTAATGTAAAACAAGTTGTCAACAAGTTGTCCTGTAAATTCTTTTATAAGTTTTGAACTTGTTTTGACTTATCAATGCAACATATTATGAAGTGATGCCTCTTGATCACAGCAAGAATACTGTGATGAAGGCTGTTCAACTTGGGGCGTGTGATTTTTTTATTAAACCTTTGCATGATCATCAATTCAAGAATATGTGGATACATGTTGTTAGGAAAAGCCTAAAGGAAAATAAGATATAAAAAAATTTTGTTGGCAGCTTGGAAGATGATGAGCGGAGTAGAAAACGGGGGAATGATAATTCTGAATTTGGTGATTCTTCTGTTGTTAGAGACCAAAGCAATAGCAGTTCCAAGGAAGCTGATGATCATGTTGGTGAATCAGAGCATTTTTGTTCCTCAACCAAGAATCCCCGTGTAATATGGTTACCGGAACTGCATCGGAAATTCGTCAAGTCAAAAAACTTGAGCTTTATCGTATGATTTTTCAATTGTTCAATTGTTTAATTGTTTTTCTCTATTCACAATACTACATGGTTTTTCTCTTTCTGTTTATGTTTTTCGGTAAGATACATATATAAGTCTGTCACTTAGAATTTTCTCTCTAAATTATTATTTAGAGGCTGTGCCAAAGATGATTCTTGAAGAGATAAATATCCCTGGTTTGCCAGTCATTTACAGGTTCGTTTTTAGCTGTATTTAATAATTTTCCATACTTGCATCTGATTACAAGTTACTTAAGTAAGAAAAGAATGATGATCATCTATAAAGCGAACCCACCAGCTAGCCTAAATCTAAATTTATAATTAATTCAGTAAGTTTTGATAGCCAGTTAATTGAAATTTGTGTAGAAGTTTACATAAAATATAGGTGCCAAGTGCAAACTTTTATTTCAATCCAAATTGAGTACTTAATAAGTTAATATTATTATTTTGCATGAATAGTAATTAAAATTTATTGTCAGTGTGATTAATCACTAGTAATGATATATTATTGTTGCCATTATGATTGGCAGAAATATAGAGATTTTCTGAAGAAAAAATCTGGAGTGACAGACACATGAACACACTCATGAGATGCAATTGCCTAACATGTTTATAGGGACTAGAATCCATGTAGGTGCGTAGGCCCTTGGTCATTTCCACGCTGAACAAGTTTGGCAAAATGTCTTTCTAACATAGGCAATTGCGTTCTGTTGTTCTAAACAGTAATTAACATTCTTGTAAGAACAAATCTTATGGACATGAACAAAGTGGTTCCAGGTTTGGCTGCTAATAGCCATGTTCATCCTGGTAATTTCCATGTCTCTAGGAATATTTACTATCATCTTGATCCATCTAGTAATTCATTGAACGTTGTTATGTTAGAGTAGAACTGTGAGGTAAAGTCTCACATATTGCATGAATGGAAAAGTTGAATACCATATAAGTAAAATAAATACTCATAAATTTGAACCTTAAAGTTTTTGGTTAAAGTGTAGTATCAGGTTCATAACATAGGCAATTGCGCTCTGTTATTCTGATCAGTAATTAACATTCTTGTAAGAACAAATCTTATGGACATGAACAACGTGATTCCAGGTTTGGCTGCTAATAGCCATGTTCATCCTGGTAATTTCCATGTCTCTAGGAATATTGATTACTGATTACTATCATCTCGATCCATCTAGTAATTCATTGAACGTTGTTCTGTTAGAGTAAAACTGTGAGGTGAAGTCTCACATATTGCATGAATGAAAAAGTTGAATATCATATAAGTGAAATAAATACTCATAATGGTCCATTGGTGTAAATCACTCTAGTGTTTACTTTCCTCAGTTGCACAACAATCTGTTGGATATTTGAACCTTTCTACATCTTTAGACCATACATTTTATGCTTTAGACACGGTTTGTTCTTCAACGATTTTGACATATATTGACCCTCTAATTTCTTCCATACATCTCCATCTTCTTAGACTTTGGGTCGTGCAGTGCCTTCAAAAGATCTTGTTATGCCAACTAATCCTTAAATCACCTATACCATAGTCTGAAATTTCCAGTTCCATCGAACTTTCCCATTTCGAATTTTGCCTTGTAATTAAGCGTCATCTGATACCAATTGCGGCACCTATGTTTGGGTCATGTCATTGAGCGTGGATGACAGAGCTGCAAAACATACCATCAAGGGAATTCTAGATTATGTGCATCCTGATGTGTCGGATCCTACTAGAGATTCGTTCTTGTGTGGTTTTCACTATTTTGTGAACTTCACTGATGATTTTTCTCATAAGATCGGGGTGTACTTCATGAAACAGAAATTTGAAGTCTTTGAAAAGTTCAAGCTGTGAAAGAATGAGGTGGAGAACCAGATGCACAAAAAGATTAGATATTTGACGTCTGATAATGACACGGAATATAAAGAGTCACGGTTGTTTAAAAAGCTGGGGCCTGTTTACAATGCTTATTCATTATGCTTACCCGAGGCATTTTATTGTGAAATAAGTAATGATGTGTGTCCGCCTCAATGACTAAGATCCATGTCTAATTGTCTCTTTTTTCTATGACTTATTCGGTAGGTTCTGTAATTTCCTGTGATTTTACTTAGATCCACCTGGGATACATCATGTAATCCCTTTAGTTATAATTCTGTAATTTTTCTTTATTAATTACTAGTCACCACTCACCAGTACTACAACCATTCCTTTCTCCAACTGGTCATCCTCTTGTCATCAGAAGAATATATGGTAGCTTTCTCTTCAACCAGTACTATTTTAATAAACAGTTTTTGATTAATCAGACATTCCATTAAACATATCCATATAATTTTGTGGATGATTGCAATCATAAATGAGCTAATAGCTTGGTGTGGAATTGAGGTAATCTTACTGTTATCCTTCTAACATGAATTGCGATTGTCTCCTATATACCATGAAATGTGTTACCGTTATTTTTTCTTTTCGTTATTGAATACTGCTTATCAGTTGATTAATACGCAATGACAATCTTAAATTTCTAGCGTAAATATACCGATTTTTTATTGGGCCAAATACTATATCGTTGCCTTATTGTTCACTCCATTTTTTTCTTTTATTTTTTGTTTCATTTTCTTGTTGTTTTTTCAACTTAAAGTGTTAGCTTTCTATATGAGAATACGAGTCGTGACTTCTCTGATAATGCTATAAATCTCACCTATTTTCTCAACATACACATAATAAATTTGTCGCATTCTCTTAAACTATGTGAAAATTATTATTTTAAGTTAAAATATATTTTTTGTTCCTACAAAATATTTAAAATTCGTTTTCAATTCTTATAAAAAATTGTCCTTTTTTTCATTCTCGCAAATTTATAATATGATTTTTTGACTCGGTGTTAGGTTTGGACTACTCCAAATCTATGTGGCATTTGCTTGTCAAGAGAAAACTTGATACATGTAACATCCTCTTTTTTTTTTCGTCACCAAACAAAAAGTTGCCTTCTTCCTTGTTCACCTGAGAGACAAACGAGGTTAATTTCTACTAAAGCTTCTTAAAGGGAGGGTTGCCCCTGGTGGTGGTGGTGCACGTGGGAAACAAAGGCGTAGTTAGTTGCCATGGATTCGCTACACGCTGAAACATTCCTCGTCTTTCCCAGCATCTTGATCACTTTTGGGGGACTTTCAGTTGCCACTTGCCACCATAGAGGACAATGACATGATTGAAGGAGGAGCGGTCTTTGTTGCGATGTTGAAGGAGGAGCGGTCTGGTTGTGCGATTTGGTCACGAAGGGTGTGTATTCCCAACAGGATTTGGCTTTGATCATAGAGTTGGTTGGATGGTTGTGAATAACTGGTTTTTGAGAAACATATTTTGGAGATTATTTTACATGCCTTGTTGGATTATAGCTTTAAAAAAGAAATGCTAAAAACTAATTTTAATGCTATCTTAACACTACTTTTCTAATTCCTTTGACATCAGTATCAATAGCAAAAGCATTGAGCAAATCAAGAGAATTGTACCATTTCGCTTCACACACTCCATAATTTTGCATTTGCTTATTTTATCGTGCCTTTTGTTCATGGTGAGTGGATGATGCGGATTCTTTGAATTTTTGCATTTGATTCTTATCGGGTTCTTTGAATTTATCTCTTGATATTTATTTATTTTTTATGAAATTTGTGACATTTTTAACCTACTTATTTTGGCAGAAGCAAGTATGAATCAAGTAGCTATCATTAAGCATGATCTCCGCTTGTTTTGTGATAGCTCAAGTCAAAAGGCAAGCATGCAAAATTTGTTCTCTAAAAATGTCAATCGACATATTAGAGATAAAATCAATCAAAAGTCGGGATTTCAAAGCACTAGTAATTAGCTCCTTAGCAATGGCAGTTTTTAATTGTATATCCTATGAAAGAACAGTTAAATTAATTAAAACAGCAATTATTAATAAACAAAGAAAATAAAATATAAAAAGAGGTGTATGAATGAATTGGAATAAAAAAAATATGATATAAAGGTTAATTCTTTGAAATTCTGTGTCCTACATACGCAATATGTAATGGCAAAAAAAAAAACAACTCATTAATTTTCATTCTGAGTTTCTCATCTCATTATAAATAAATAATTATACCGTACACAAAGTGAGGTTAAGTGTTGTTATTACTTTAATATTATTAAAAATAAAATAATCTAAAAAATGTGAAGAAAACAAAGTTTTAATACAAACTTTTAAATAACTACTTTTTTATTGGTATAAATATTTCTAATACAAACATTTCAAAATAGAAACTCAATAAAAAGAAACCGAGAAACCAAATATATTTTATGATTTAAAAGAAAATTATTTTATGATTTAAAAGAAATCGATAAACCAAATATATTTAATATCAAGCTAATATGCTTAATGGTCAAAATTCCCTATGAGGAAAACGTTCCTTATCAGGGAGGGTCCTCGCGATTGATAATGATATGGTTTACAGTTTTGCAATGACAACAAGGTTCTTGAAATCATTAAGCAAAGATGCAATCCATATCATTATGAATCGTAAGAAATCCTCCATACCGTTCCAGGGAAGCTGATGATGTTCCTAACAAGACCAGAGAATACTGCATGATGATGAATTTGTCAAGGCTGTCACTCTCAGCAATTGTTTCCGTTTTATTTTTCTCTATTCATCCAATGTCTGGATTTTTTTGTTGCTATCATGATCTGACACTTTTAATTTTCTTCCTTTCAAGAGGTTGTGCCAAAGTGAATTCTTGAAGTGATCAATGCCCCTTGTTTGACAAGAGAAAATGTTGCCAATTTGCAGGTTTGTTTTAATTTTAAATCTAGATACATTTTTTGTTATGATTTATTGCAATTTTAAAGAATATTTGATAAATTTTCATAGTCAATTAATTGAAATCTGAAAACAGCTGATATGTAGAAGCTTACATGGAATAAGGATGTCAACTTCTTTTCAATTCAAGGAACTCAGCATAGCTTTTGATTTCAGATGTATCGTTTTTAAAGCAAAACAAGACAATAATCACACCTTTGTACTGTTATCATACTAGAAAGATTTGCATCGTATTTCATTTTTTCGCATGACAACAACGTTACAAATTAAATTTGAGTTTAACAATTACTACAACATACGTGAAGGAAAACTTTATTCCAAATTACTCTCTTAAGAACGGAATTCATAAAAATAAATTTTCGTAGAAGTTTTCTTAAATTTTAATCATAGTATCTTTTTGAAAAAAATATGTATATTCCAAATAAAGTTATTTTATGATGGTTTCAAATAAGATATTTTCAAGAAATTACAATAATGATAATTTGTACAAACAATAGTCGCTCACAGTAAGCGGAATAACAATAGGAAAATAAAAAAATATATATAACTACATTTATAATCCCTTCAAATATTATAATTGTGTAATTTTAGTTTTTCTAATTTCAATTACGTCAACTTTTTTAAGTGCGAATTACCTCAATTTAATCCTTCAAATATTATGCACAATTTGTCACATTAACCAATTAGGTTAAATATTAGATAAAATTGAAATAGAGGAACCTAATTATAAATGAAAGATATGAAAACTTTTTTTTTTACAAAAAATGAAAAAAAAAAAAAAACTTAAGGAACTCACTTGACACAATTGAGACTTAGGAACCAGAACCACATTAAAAATGCAATTAGACCTAAAAATAATAGTATTATTAACAATAGCAATAGTAACCCTCTGAAAAAATAAAGCAATAATAAAGTGACCACTAACTATGATGGTTTAATTAAAAATAAATGAGACAACATTGGTAGTAAAAATAGTAATAGTTACTTTAACAAAAAAGGAGAATAACTATGATGGCATGATTAAAAATAATAAGTTTATGAAAGAAAAATCATGGTTCTTGCACATTGAATTAATAATTCGCACCCCTTTTTAAAAATAAATTCTACCTCTTTTATTTACGTATACTTTTTAAATTGTACCTTAAATTGTACACAGCTCTCATATTGTGAAAAAAAAAAAGAAGTTAAAATATAGTTTAGAGAGTATAAAAGGAAATAAATAAATAAAATAGACATGTTAGAGCTTAACAATTAACATACAAGTTACTGATTACTAAATACTGTTAATAATAAAGCCCTTTATAATTTAGAACTTTTTTTTCGGTTACATAGAGCTTGTTTATTTCCTATGCTTGAAAACTGTCTTCTGATTTTAAACACTAATTCTCTTTTAATAATTTTAAAAAAAATATTTTCAAAAGCAACACTTCTTTTCAATTTTTAAAATTTAAAAAAAAAAAAAAAACTAAATTGTCTTTAAGTTGTCTTAATTTGCTATTTTGAATATTCATGTTTTTACTTACATCGTCTCATCTTTCTCATTCTTATTATTTTTAAAAAGCTGCTCTATAAAATGGTTTTTAAAAACAAAAACAAAAACACAATATACACAGCATGTTACCATCCAGACACGATTGCAACCCTCGTCAAGAACTTCGTTCACAAGTAATCAGAGATATTTTTCTGTGGCGTCTACTGGTCTATCTATACTGCTTATAATACAAAAAAAAAAAAAAAAAATACAAGTTTTTGCAATAGACATCGATCCATGCATAGATCAACAAAGTAAGTTACTTCAAAAGTAAAAGGACATTTTCATTTAACCCCGTAAAGAATACTTCTTCCCTGAAAAAGGTTGAAACTTCGGCTCTTCCTTCTCTTTAGGTGGCTCTGGTTTTGACTCTTTCGCCTGCAGATGAGATGGAAAATGTAAAACTTAGCAGTCTATCACTTACCGAAAGGAGTAGAATCCGGAGATAAACGATAAGCATGTCATTTGAAATATTAGCAGCAAATTACCTTTCCTGTCTCTTTAGTACGGTTAGCATTTGACCCAAACACAAGCTTGCCCTGAGATTGACGAGCATTACTTTGTGAACTAGAAGCTGTAGAAGACTGCAAATTGACAACATCAGGTTTCTGGTCCTTGGACCCTGAAGAAGAAACTGGAGGAGGTTGATAATTCAAAGGTTTTCCATCCAAGCGTCTCCCGGTTCCAGAAAATGGGTTGAACTTGGGCTCATCTTCAGCAGGGGTCTCCTCAGCTGTGAGTAGGAACAAGAGTTGTCAGTCTTCAGAATAATATGGACTAGAGGAGTATAAGTGCAGTGTACACACTACCTTTAACTTATATACCACATTGTTACAGTAAAATCTTTAAATAACAGAAATGGTTTTCTTTAAATACCAGTAAAAGTTCAATGACCAAATGATATTTTCTGATGTTTGCATTTTCCACATTCCAAAGTTAAAAAAAAAAAAAATACATATTCCTTTTGCTGCAATACCATGGAACAACTCCATCAGAATCAACTCATTTATAAAAACAAGTATAACCCTCTCATTGATTGAATATTGTACCCATCCCAATTAAAAAAAAAAGTAGTGAGCCAATCACCGGCAACTAAACAGAAACATGAATGTTGTAGTCACCAACACCAATCATTTAAAAATAACATGTTCTGGCACGTAATGCAAATGAGTCAATCAACTTGCAGACATATGGTCAGCAGCCCTACCCCAAAGATTTAAAAAATAAATAAAACTTGTCCACACTTCAAAGTTCAACAATGACTTTCCAGTACTATACCAAATCAATTAAGCATAATTAATAATTGTAAAGAACATTGTTCTCCATTATGAGCTTTTGGAACTTTAATTTATAAACTGAGCTTCCAATGTACAGAAACATGCCACAGAGAGAGAGATTCCATCTGACCAGACAGAGAAAAGAGATATCTATGACAAACATCAGTAAGTCAAGTGCATACCAGCCACTGCTGCCTTTCCAGCAGAAAGGGGTGCAGTGGGTTTTTCAGGTTCCTTGTAATCCAAGGGAGGAGCAAAGTCCACCTCACAGTCAGTTTCAATTATGCTTATTGCATTGTCAGGCTTAGTTTCTATAATATCTATGTAATATTTCTTGTTGTTGTAAGCCACCATAATGCTATCTCCAGTAGTCAAGCAGGAAAAATTCCTCAATGTTGTTTCTAAGCTGCATAAAAAAGTACAATCAAATATCTAAACGAAGATCTAACTCAAGTCAGTGTGCGAAAGTAAATACAGAACTAAGCTAATAGAGGATCCCTACATCTGCAGTCCACACACATCTGGACAAGGAATTCATATGCTGAATTTAGCTCTAAACATATCAAATATAGTTATATGGAATAATTAGTTTACACACTTCTAAGATTGTATACCACATTACGATGTATTAAGGAACACATACAAAAAAAGAAGCCCAAAAACCAGTATATGCCAAATACCATAAACCATTGAAGTTAGAATGTGTTTGTGTGTGTGTGTAATTGACATAACATCAAACAGCGTGAATATCCTGGAAAGATGGTATAAGATGTACGTATATAAAATTCAAAATTCAGAAGGAGAAACATATTTGAGTGACAGAATTGCACTTTTGCAAGAGACTCATTGGTAGGGAAATATCATAGCTTTATCAAACTAAACTTAATAAATGTCAACTCACATAGCTTTTGGATTGGAAATATCCAAAAAGTCTTTTGTGTGGGGCTGTAACTTAACATATGTCCCCTTTGGAAGTGTCACATTTTTCACTTTAACAATGTCCCCCTCTTGTAAAAGCATGTTCTCCATCATCTGTATATGAAAACAGCATTAATTAAAAAACTCAAAGCAGAACCATATTAGTGAAACAAGCTTACACCTATATTCACAAACAATTACTTTTGAATGCCTACCCAGTATGGCATGTATATCATGCCTTCCTCAGCAATAAACTCCAGAACCCCACAATGAGAAACCCGCTCAGCAGAATCATTACGGAGTTCAAACAACATTGGATAATCAATATGCAGAGATGCTGCAAATTAAACTGATATTAGAATTTGAAAACTCAAGATATATATTCACCTGGAATAAAAGTAAGCAAAATAAAAACAGTTCAACCATGACAAAACTAACCTAGACGGTCAAGGGCTGATGGAGGCATGATAACTGAAGAACAACAAGAATTTAATTTTGACATCAGACAGGAGCAAACAGAAAATTATATTCTAAAAACAAGAACTGGTATCGACAAGGAAACTTACTTTTGTCACCACTTTCAATTTGGGGCTGCAGTATTCAGAATGAAAAAATAGAAAGACAAAAACGGTTAGATTATTTTACGAAATATTTGGTTTCAATTTAGGAGTGTCATAACTCTCACACATTAAACACTATACATTAAGGTTACTTTAATTGAGTATCTTTAGTTTCTTTCTTTAGATTAAACATTTCATGCTTTGACATTCTACATTTCCAACCAGCATCCAAATCTTTGTCTTGTACTATATTGTATGATATTCAAGGAAATATGAAGGTGTAATAACCAAAATGGGTTTGAATCTGCATTAACAAAATTGACAGTCTAATCAGAATTCTATTTTTAAATATTTAAATTTAATGCAAACCTAATTTCATGCAGACACAGCCAGGCACATGGAGTTAACGGCATAAGAAAGAATTTTCTCTTCTCTAGCGTCAAGCTTCTTTTCTTTTTTAGTTATATTGGATGGTGTGCTTCCAAATTTTCATTTAAGTGTAGTTTAATGGTGTGATTTACAGGTTATGTTCATTGTTTATGTTATTTTCTATGTATTTGAAAATGTTTCAAGTATAATTTTGTATTTTTATTAAGATTTTGCAATCCATGTAATGAAATGATCCAACGATTTATGTGTGCAACATAATTTGATTTTTAAGATATAGACGTTTTTTAGGTCTAATAGGCTTTGCAAAAGGGAGGTGGGGGATATGGGATAACAGAATGAAAAAGGGATGAAATGCATTGCATGGTATTGAACCTGTGCACTCAATTCATGCCCCACTGCTTAACCAATTGAGCTCACCCAAAGAGACAACATTTTTTTTAACTTATGATGATACACAACCAAATTACTAGATGAGGAAACTAACGTAAAATACCATCTACAACATATTATATAGATGCATAGACAGTATAGTCATATAACTAGAAATGATATGTGAAAAATCATAAATGAGAAATAATTATATGAGCCATGGCTAATTTTAGCTTGTTAGAAGCAATGCAATTACATTTAACAGTGGATTATGACCACAAAATAGAAATTAAAAGTCAAAACTTTTTATCATTCTATGATCTATGTAGCTACACAGGATTAGCAATGAATGCCTGAAAAGAATGTGAACCTTTTCAATAAAGGAAGCGGGGTAGCATCGATATATTTGCTCAAATGATGTCCCATGATATCCATATCCATCAAAAAACTGTAACAAATGTACATATCATCATCATCATGGCAACATGTTAGAAAGGGGGGAAGTAAAATAATAGAGATGAATCAAGAAAAAATAATTCTAGAAAAGACAAAGGAGCAGAAATATAAATTATTAATCAAAACTAAAACAAAAAAAGAGTAGTAGATATTTGTTTTATGGTTTTGTGTTATTAATTTACGCTTTCACTAATAATAATAACAAAAAGGTTTAATTAATCATTTGGTCCTTATACTTACACCAAGTTTTTCGTTTTTGTCTTTATAACTAAAAACGGTATGATTTAGTTCCTATACGAATAAATTATGTTTTCATCCTCATGCCTCCGTTTAGTGGCAGTTTTACAAATTACAAAGCCAAAAAACAAGTGTTGTTAAATAGCAATCATGGCAGTGCCATGGTAAAATGGCATGGCAGGTTTTTGCCAACCTCCATAGGCAATTATTGAAGGGAAGTCCGCCATTAATAACACTGAAAAAACTAACAACAGGAACTAAAACATAAAAAAAAAAAAAAAAAAAATTGCTTGTAAAAGGAGTAAAAAGTACAGTTTTTAGGTACAGGGACTAAAACAAAAAGTTAGGGCAGGTATAGGGATCAAATGATTAATTCAGCCTAACAAAAAAAATTATCTTGCTTTCACATTGTATTATGATATTTGCAAAAGATTTGTACTATCAACGATAAAAACAACATCAGGAAACAAAAAAATAACAATAATAGTGAAAACATTTTCAGAAGCATACCATTTTCTATTGTGCTGATTGCTACTACACCAGAGAATCAACCCTCAAAGCTCCCTGTGAGAGTAAACAACCATATGCCTCAAATAACAAAGATAAACAGCCGACCATAAAAATTGGCAATGGTATAAATTCCGAATACGGAAGAAAAAACAATTATAATGACGTACATATAGTAACTTACACAAAGAGAAAATGATGTAATGCGCAACAATTAATTAATTAAAATCTTAACAAGCATTATCCACAAAACTGCGAAACTCGATGAGCGGAACCAAAACTAGAAGAAAAAGAGACGCAATTGAGGAAACCCTAACGAAGACCCAGGGAACTGTAACAGACGTGGTGGCTATCATCCTTCAATTATAGCGAAAACAAGTGGCAGTTGAACCAGATACAAGTATATTTTGAAGCAATAGAAGGATTCGGTAGGATCGATAGTTGAATGAGGATAGACAGTTAGGGAGGTTCGGAAAAGAAAAAGAAAGCGCAGAGCAAACCTGATTCTTGATGAGAGATGAGATGAGAGAGAACGGAGAACGAGCAAGCGAGGTAGCCGAATAGAATATAAAAAGTAATTTGTTGAGTTGGAAGGAACTGGTGCAGTAGGTACCAGGTGATAGAATGGATTGCACAAGGAGTAATACAACCGAAACGGGTTGTGCTTCGGTGCGTAACGCTCACGCTACGTCGCCAAGGATTTGGGCTGGCCCTGGCCCAGACATTTATAGGCTTTTTTATCAGATTATGTTCTCGAATTAATTCATACACAGTACTTAAATTAGCTCTGTATAACTGTTTATTGGGAAAGTGTGCGAGTGTGTCTAAAATTGTTTTGAGTAACTGATAATTATATTATATTATTCATGACAAAAAAAAGTATTTATATTTCGCACAAGATGGTTGAAATAATTCTAGATGAGTGATAGGAACACATTTTATAATTGATTAAAATTTATTAAAAACTATAAAATCAGAAAAAGAAAATATTAAATATGATATGTGATCTATAAAATTTTGTTGTTTTTAATAAATTTTAAATAATAAAAAAAGTGTTTAAAATGATATATTTAAAAATGTGTTTGCTAGTCTTTCTCACTATTTAATTAGAAAAATACTAATGATATTATATCATTAATCATACATATAAAATATGTGGTGCAAATACAAATAATAACATAAAAAATATACATGACTTTATAGTTTCAATCATATTTTTCACTCAAAGATAAGTATCACATCTTGCCTAAAACTTAGTCAGTGATCAATACTATTACTACCAACTAATGATTTTTTTAATTACTAGTTTATCAATTTCAATTAAGGATGCCAAACAAGACAAACTAATTTGCTTTTAACCCGCTAATTTTATATATAAATTTAGATGTACGATCTATTACCATTAGAAAATTATCAAATTAACATCTATTTTCTTAATATTTTCTCCGATTATTCCTTTTAATTTAATTTTTCTTTTTTCTTCTTTTATATGTATAAAAGCCCAAAATACTACACTATTTTCAGTATTTTATATCTAATTCTTAAAAGAAAAATATAATTGGTCCGACGGTTGGCTTACCGTGAGTTTTTTTTTTTATTTTTTTTTATTGGCAAACCAAGATTAGATCTTATGAATTGACTATTGAGTTTTAAGATATTGAGTGGTTTATTTAAACTTATTTATTAAAAGAAATACTTTTTTAATAAAATAAGTAATTTTAAGTTTTTTAATGTATTCATTTAAATTGTTTTTACTTTACAAAAATTGTTTATTTTGATAAACAAATTTTATCTGTTTATTAAAAAACACTTATTTAAAAAAAATTAAAAAACCAACTTATTAACTAGCTCGTTTATGCTCCAAAGCCCAAATCTTTAAGAGAATATATATAAGTTACTTGTCGCATGTATAATATCTTACCCAAATTTTAAATTTAAATTTAAGAATATCTACCATAAACATATATTAATTTTCATAAAGTTTATAAAATAGATACTAATATGTCACGAGTTATTAGACTAATAGACAGGTATATTAAGAAATTATAATAAATTTACCTGCATATATCACGAGTTATTAGACTAATAATATCTCAATGTAGGAGAAACGACAAAGAGAGAGATAAAGAGATCAATTCCTTCATATTTTCTCGTTTTGTTTCAGTAAAATTTTAAATCAAACAATATATTTTTTTTATAAAATAATTCTCTCTTTTTTATCCTCTATTTGCCCCTAAGCTAAACATTTATATTAGACAGATTCTTTTAGATCATTAAAAAAAAAAAAGGAAATAGTGAAATATAACTAATTTACAACGTCCCGATTCCCATGGTGCAATCAGCTAAAATCTCTCCAAATATAGAAAACAAACACATTTGACAAACATCAATGCTAACATTAACAATCCTCCCATTCCCATTACAAGAAAAAACCAAACTCAACATTCATTCACAATGGGTTTCAAATCGCTCTTCAACCGAAACAAGGACCCGATCTCCTCCGACACGGCGTCCCGATCGACGTCTTTATCCGTGCGTTCACGCACGCGTATGGCGGATGAGCTGGAGCAGGTATTCAACAAGTTCGACGTGAACGGCGACGGCAAGATCTCGGCGTCGGAGCTGGGGTCGATCATGGGGAGCCTGGGGCAGCCGGCGACGGAGCTGGAGCTGGACAACATGATCCGCGAGGTTGACGGCGACGGTGACGGCTGCATCAGCCTCCCGGAGTTCATCGAGCTCAACACCAAGGGCGTCGACTCCGACGAGGTCCTGGAGAACCTCAAGGACGCCTTCGCCGTCTTCGACATCGACGGCAACGGCTCCATTACCGCCGAGGAGCTCAACACCGTCATGCGCAGCCTCGGCGAGGACTGCTCCCTCGCCGAGTGCCGCAGGATGATCGGCGGCGTCGACGGCGACGGCGACGGCACCATCGACTTCGAGGAGTTCAGGGTCATGATGATGATGGGCTCGCGCCATGACACCACCGATAGAGTTAAACCTGCTCCAGAAACTTGACTACCTAGTAATCTCTTGTTTCCCGTTCGTTAATTATCTACGTCTTTCTTTTTCTTTTTTCTTTATAGAAAAATATTGTATTGTGTCATTGTATACCAAAGTTTAATGGCAATTGGTGGAACAATATACACGTATTTTTCTAAGATTTTAAGCTTCCTTCCTTCCTGGATCTATTTTCTGAGGTAGATTCAGATTATTCTTTCCTGTTGGTTGATGTTTGTCCCCCATTTATTATATTCTTCATTTGTCGGATTTGTCATCTGCGTCTTCCCTTGTCCCCTCCCCCTTTCCTCTCCCTCCCTCTTTGAAAATTTTAGATGCAAATGCTTACAACTTTTTGTTTATGTTTTTACATCTTTTTAAGATTCGTCGCTTAAAATGTAAATTGAAAATTTGCAGTCTATTTGAGTGGTTGTGAGTTTTTTATTAATGTATTTTTTAAAATAAACATATTTGAAAAAAATAAAGTTAAAATTATTTTAAAATACTTTTATACTTATTTTTAAAATTAAGAAAAAAATTGTTAATTTGATTTAGTTTTAAAAATATACATTTTTCATATTTGATAATCACCTACTTTAAAATTACTCTTATGATTATTAATATTATTTCTCAAACTATTATGGCATCGACCACAAGTATCTCTAAGTTGTTATTGTCACACACCACCATCATTATTATTATTATCTCATACAAAAATATTTTTAAACTAATTTAATATAGTTTGCAACTTTGATATTGATTTTATTTTAAAACTAATTTAAAAACTATTTGAAACAAAAACTAAAAGTTAGTTATTATTTTTAAAAAATTGAAACTCAGACCTAAAATCTACCCCGAACAATACCTGAAACTTGAAGTTTAGAAACAATATATCATATTAAAAAGAAAAAAAAATGATTAAACATGTTTTTTATTTTACTTTTTAAAGTGAATGTTTATATTATAATATTCTAAAATAAGTTTAAATAACTATAAATATATTTTTTTTCGACACATAAGGTGAAAATGGATCTAACTTTATTCAAATTAAAATACATTATAATCTTTTGAAAAATATATACTAATGTTAGATACAGTACTATTTTCTCATTTTACATATTTTGAAATTCAATGTTATTATAATTTGGAAAGGATTAGCAATACAATCTCTATTATAGTCTTTTGAAGGCATTATCTATATTACTCCTTAGTTTTGAAATTAGTTAAATATTTAATAGGTCTCACTCATGTTGTATTTTTTAATATTTTTCAATAAAATTTAACCTTCACCCAAATATGCATTATTATTATTTTTCATAATTAACTCATTGGAGTCGGGTCTTAGTAGTGGAAATTGAGATAGAATTCATAAGGTCATAGGATTTAAACTTGTTTCTATCATTGTAAACACACACAAAAAAAATACTTATCTATATTTTTAGTAATCTTAATTTTGTTTTTATCTTTAAAACATAACACTCTAAATCAAGGTTATGTTTGACAAAACTAGTTGAAAGTTAGAAAGCTACTCGATAGCTCGAAACTAAAAAGCTAGCTTATTAAATTATAAATTTTCAGTAAAATTAGTTATTGAAATAAATGAAAAGTATAAAATGTAAAAAAATAATAAAATCATAAATTATTTTGAAAAGGTAATAAAGAAAATGAATAAATGCATTGAAAATAAAAATGAAAGAAAATGTCAAAACTTATAAGCTACTAAAAAAACTTTGTTTGTCACAAACAATATTTTTAACTAATAAAAAATTAAAAATTAACTGAAATGTCTTATTGACCATAACCTAAATATACACAATGTTAAAGTTTGTAAATAGAGTATTCCACTATGTTAAGGTTAAGGACAATAATGCTTCAAGGACCTATTTAATAAATACATATAAATTTAGAATTCAATTAAAAAACAAATAGCACAAAAAACAAATTAAAAATTATTAAATAGTTCATCAACCTATGAATTAATTTAATCATAAGAAAACAATAAAAACAAAATTCATCTAGTTGCTTGCACTCACTCTATCTTCAAGTGAAAAAGCTGGCAAATTTACAAGAGTGGGATAATTTTTTAAAAAAATTATAAGAATTGATAGATTTTGAAAATATTACAACTCAACTTTAAAAATGCAATTTTTTTATAATAATTTGAAATCATGTCTTAAATCACAACTTTAAGTATTTTATATATTTTTTTAAAATACCGAAATCATGTTTTTGGGTTATGACTTCAGGTATTAACACGATTTAATATTTTTAAATCTACACATTCGTGTAATTTTTTTTGAAAAAAAATACCCCACTCCTTGTACATTTGCTGAAAAAGCTCCTAACTTTTAAAACTTTTCAGAAAGCTTCAATTTGTAATTGTGAAAATCGAAATGTAACAAAATAATACTTCAATTAATGAAAAAGGAATAAAATAACAATTGAAATGAAATAGAATAACACAATCCATTTTATTGTTTGAACATGTTACCACATAATGGAACAAATTTTTTGCATTTAATCTTATATACTACATTTAGGTGAGCATAACATTTACACTAAATATCTATTAATTTTACTGATAATATTAAAAAATACAAATAAACAAAGAAATATAATGAAATAAGTTCTACCAAATTTAATTAGATTCATCTTTATTTTTTCAATTTAAACAATTGATCATGATACCCATTATATTTTACTTAGGTATCCTAAATTTTACTTAATTGCAAACTAATTTTACTCTGAAATATAGTATTTTTTGGAACCCCACTTGAAGTGTGGAAGTTTATGTTAAAATTGGGTTTGATTTGTGGTGGTGTTGCGGCAGGCCATAGGAAAAGGAAGGGGGATATTTGGGTTATGGCCACTTCGAAGACGGTAATGTGTTCGCTGACCCAGTTGCGTCCGCTAACATGTGCCGCTTCCGCATCGGCGTCACGATTAGTGCCCCACCCACCGGACCTCATCAAGTGGGTAACCAGAGAGGGTGGCTTCGTGCACCGCGCGGTCAAAATAGCACAGCTCGACTCCTCCAATGGATTGGGCCTAGTGGCCAAGGAGGAAATTCCACGTGGCAGTGACCTTATTGTGCTCCCGCACCACCTTCCCCTGCGCTTCACCTCTCTCGAACAAGACCCTCTGCTCCATCACTTGGCGCGCCAAGTCCCTGGTATTCTTTTTCTACATTTATTAGGACAGATGTTTTATAAAAGTAAAAGCCCTTCTTTACATGTGCCACTGTTCTGAGTTTTCAATGTAAATGAATTGGACACTGTGGTAGCATTTGGCAGAGGAACTATGGGCAATGAAACTGGGTTTGAAGCTTCTGCAAGAGAGGTCAAAAGTTGGATCATTCTGGTGGCCATATATCAGCAATCTCCCTGAAACATACACTGTGCCGATTTTCTTTCCTGGGGAGGACATAAAGAACTTGCACTATGCTCCTCTTCTTCATCAGGTATTGTACTCTAGCATGCCTAAACTCTCCATAAGCATTCAAAAGAAAATAAGAAGGTAGTAAAAAGGTTAATTGAGTTTTATCTATAAGCTATAATTAATTTAAGCGCTTTAGCTTTTGGAGAAGTTAGACGAGAGACAATTTATAAAAGTTTAGTGCATAAGTTGATTTTAACTTATGAGAGAAACTCAATTCATTTTACTTATTTTCTTTTCCGTTAAGTGTTTACAAAGAAGTTTATCCAAACATGATCTAAATCTGAGCTATATTGCAAACAATAGTTAATAATTGATTTAGGACCTGTTTAGATAAGCTTCTCTAGAAGCACTTATAAAATAAGAAAATACGAAGAAAAAAATGAAATGAATTTCTCTATAAGCTAATTTGTAGATGTCCTCTCATCTTTTAGAGAAGTTATATGAGAGAGTTTTTACAAATTAGCTGATGGATAGCTCATTTTAACTTATGAATAAACTAATCTCATTATTTTCTTCTCTTAGAAGTGCTTCTAAAGAAGCTTACCCAAATAAGTCCTTAGTAGATTTTCATTTTGACAAGAGAAATGAATATACATAACTAGTCGATCTCCAATGTTAAAAGTTGTTCCAATATTGTATAGTAGTACATTATGTACTGATAAATTTTTATATGCATTTATGTGTCTCTTATTTTTCAATTTTGAAGCACATAGCCAACTTTGATTTTGCTGTTGGGTAATGAGAGATATGCACTTTGATTTGAGTCCTGTAGCTAACACTCGAAGATGCATTTGTAACCAACGCCAAAAGCTGAACTTGTTTGTCTTGTTATTTATAAAATATTTTGAGTGCTTTACTCAGACCTGGAGAATTTAAGTCAATTTCATGAGGCAGGTAAACAAAAGGTGTCGATTTCTTCTTGATTTTGAGCGAGAAGTCAAGCGTGCTTTGGTAAGTCTTACACCAGATAAGCATCCTTTTGGTGGTCAAGAAGTAGATGCATCTTCTCTTGGATGGGCAATGTCAGCAGTATCATCCAGAGCATTTCGGTTGTATGGTGAAAAGGATCCCAATGGGATACGCATTGACTTACCGATGATGCTCCCCCTAATTGATATGTGCAATCATAGTTTCAATCCAAATGCTAGAATTATTCAAGAACAAGATACCAGTGACTCGAAGATGCAAGTGAAGGCATGTTTTCTCATACTCTTTCCTACATAACCCCCAACTCCCACCGAATCCTTCTTTTCATGCTTTTAAGAAACAAAGTAAATCTGAATTTGCTGTGGTAATTCTTTCTTTGGTCAGGTTGTGGCCGAGACAGCAATTAAAGAAGATGATCCTCTGTTACTCTGCTATGGCTGTTTAAACAATGATCTTTTCCTTCTTGATTATGGATTTGTGATGCACTCAAACCCTTATGATTGTATTGAGCTCAAATATGATGGTGCTCTTTTGGATGCTGCAAGCACAGCAGCTGGAGTTTCTTCACCAAACTTCTCAACACCTGCTCCATGGCAGGAACTGATCTTATCTCAGCTGAATCTAGCTGGAGAAACTCCAGATCTCAAGGTTACATGAGTGCCTCTCTTCTATCTTGTATGAGCTTAATGTATATTGCAGCAAACATTAATGTTTTAGCTGTAAATGTATCACATCAAATACAATTTTTTTTTTGTCTTCCCAGTTTTCCCACAGTTCATAAACACCTTTGAGTAATAAAGCTGGCCAAAGCATAGGATCATCAAGAATAAGTAACAGTTTGCATGTTAATTAAATGATCATATCACAAGAACCTTATGGTATTAGTCTTCCAATCCACAGTACAAGTTCATTACTTCATCTATTTGTTTTCTTGAAACAGGTGAGCTTAGGTGGTCAAGAAACAGTAGAGGGCCGCTTGTTGGCTGCATTGAGGGTAATTCTTTCAAGTAATGTGGAAACTATGCAGAAGTATGACCTCAGCATACTCCTGTCTTTAGATGCTGAGGCTCCTCTAGGTGTTGCAAATGAGATAGCTGTATTTCGCACCCTAATTGCTCTGTGTGTAATTGCACTGGGACACTTTCCCACCAAAATAATGGATGATGAATCACTGTTGAAGCAGGGTGCTTCAGGTTCAACCGAGCTAGCCATTCAGTACAGAATCCAAAAGAAATCTGTGATTATAGACGTAATGAAAAGTCTCTCAAGGAGGCTAAAGCTTGTATCATCAAAGGAAACAACAGCCGCAGAAGGCTAAGTGATAGTTAACGATTAAGTATTTGCTTGCTGTCATGAATCTCTCTTTAACATTTTAATCTGCTTTTGGCCTTTTGCTTTATTTATACCATCTTACTGGAGAGTGCAATTTTGATTGAAATTACCTATGTTTTCACCGTTTGGCAATCTTCTATTGAACTATGAGCAGTATTATTTTTTGTTCGTTTGGTCATAATGAAAACTCCATAACTTATCTTTTATAAGTATATGATTTATTCTCGTATTGATTAATAAATATAATTTATTATCTAAACTTTATATACAAAATCGAATATTCCTTGGTTCAGATAAGCGGAAAGAAAGTCAAAAACAAATAGAAAACTTACACTCAACTGGCCTGCCTCTCTCTTTCAGTCGCGCTCTCATGAATAATAATAACCAGACAACGAGTTTAAATAAGACGTGGAGGTAGACAATTTTTCGCCTTTTATTATTTTTGACGTGGCATAAGCACTGTTAGTTGTAGCGTGACGTTCCGTGTTAGATTTAATCTTTGCCATAAGGGAGCGTTTGGAAACACAATAATATGTGGTGTCCTGTTCATTTTTCTGTCCAACCTAATAGTTGGCTTCAAACCTTGTGACATACAACCAAGAGAAGCACAGGGTTTAAAGAAAATCTGTTTTATAAACAGGGAACAAATCTTCTCCTCCCTTTACCCGACCAAATAATAAAAGCTAGTAATTGTGAAGTCGCAGGATTCATTTTAGGACAATCTCATGCACCATGTATGTATGCCCTCTAAAGAGTTAAAAATTAAAAACCAACTCTAATAGGAAGAATCCGGTGTTTGCAAAAAGACATACACATGGAGAAATTATGAGTTCAAAAGGGTGTTAAAGACTTTAGAGAAACCATGTTGTAAACTTTTATCACCAAAAACATGTACAAGGAAGTACACAAACAGGAAGAAGAAACACAGAATATAAAAGAAACAGAAGGATTATATATCATATGATAGTTGAAACTTCCTTCCAAGGGAAGTCTCTCTCTCTATATATATATATATGTACATGTCTGTGTGTCTGTAATCAGTTTCTAACATCTAAGGATAGCCCTGTCTCTGTCTGCCAATCCGAGGGGTGAGCGAGAGCGAAGGTGGTTGACATCTCTGAGAAGGGCACGCCTCATGTGTAGCTGAAGTGAAGGGTGCTTTATCTTCTCAATTTCTTCCTTAATTTTGATCACTTGGCTGTGAACTGCAAAACCCATGCAACCCTCTCGTGGAGAAGTAGGAGTCCTGTTCTCCATCTTCTTCTTCTTCTGCCAACTCACAAACACAGCCTTACAGGAACCAAATATGTGTGAAATGTAATTTTGGCTTTAGGGAAACCTATTCAAGGATATATATATATATACCCGGAAGAAGGAAAGAAATATCAGATTTTAAGAGAAGGGAAATAAGGGGAAAAAAAAAATCTTTATTTATTATTTATTGTAAAAATAGGAAGTTTTATATGGGCTCCTGCCAGTCCACCTTCTCCATTTGGAAGGATTTGAAGCAGACGTTTGAATCTATGCCCCCTAAAATATGTTATTATTTTATTTATTTCCTACCAAAACAATCACCCTCCTTATATGATATACTTTAATTTAATTACATAACAAATCTGACCCATTTACTTTGATGCTTTCTTTCCTATTAATAACCAAGAAGCAAATCAAAACAGACAACCCCGATTAATATTTTCCTTTTACCTTTGCAAATGCAAATATTCATTCAACGCCAAATGTCCAATATACAATACAATATTTATGAACAAATCTTGTTTTATGGGGGTAATGCTACGTATAAGTCTAAAAAAAAAAAACAATCACATTTCAATTTTTTTAATATAAAAGTTCACAAAATTAACATTTTAATGTTTTCCCAAAACTGATTAGATACAGAATTAGAGGTGCTATAACTCTTTTTCAAAATTTTATAAAATATCAGTACTTTCTAAGTTCTTAAATATTTGACCCCTTTATATATGTGTTTTTAATCCTCACTCTTTTGGTCTAGCTTTTTTTTAGTATGTCTTATTAAAAGGAGAAGTTAAGCCAAACACTTTTTATGAAAAACTCTTAAAAATAACTTATTTTTATAGATTCTTTTTTTGAAAACAAGTATCTTAAGTTGGTAGGAAAAGCTTTTTTTACGGCTTAACCGGAGCTTATTTTCACAGTTTTCTCCTTGAATCCCAACGCAACAAAAAACACTAATTTTTTTTTTTAAATCATTTATTTCCTAATTTGAGTTGCTTCACCAACTTCCCCATTAAATAATACTCACATATATTAGTTTGTTTTAAATTATATTTATTTATTGTAAGCTCTTAATCTTTAAAAATTATTTATTTTAGAAGAGGAAATAAAACAGAAAACCATGATAAATGAATTTCTTTTAACCTATGCAATATTAATTCAATTCCAAATGTCCAAGTCCAATATACAACACTTATCAACACATTATTTTACCTATTAAAAAAGCTTATTTTATGTAATGCTAGTATGCTACACAAAGTGTTGAGAAAATAAAAACTCATTCCATTTTTTATGATTGTTAAAATTAAAAAAATAGTTCATATGCATCAATTAAAATTTTAAAATAATATTTACTAGTACCTTTCAAGTTCTCAAATATTTAATAATGACAACATAATTGGTCATGATCCTCGATCTATGTTAAGTTTTGGTAGCTAAATAAAATAAAATATCAATCATGTAAGATTGATATTGGAAGTTGATCGAACACGTGGAGGAAACCCGTCGTGTTTACAAAGGAGATGATAGGCATCAATCCATTTAATATTTATGTGACAATGAAAAGTCAGCAAATTTCACATATGTTTCCTATTTACGCTCTATAAGCTGTCCCTTCTATACTGAGAAATGGTTTCCACGACATAAAAATGCTCCAAAATCAAACTTCTACCACCCTCCATCCGTGGCCATGATCCACCTAAAACGACAACCAGGGAAGCCACTCAAACCAATAGAAACCAACCAGGTCTCTCATTCAATTATATTTTATGGTCTTTTCACATCCACTTTGCCTTATTGTTTTCTACTTTTTTGTTCAAATTTGCCATTTGTTTTCTATTTTCCCCATCCAATTTTAGGTCAAATCTTTACAGATTTTTCAAACAGTTGGTCCTATTTTTTATTCCTTGGTGCAAGCAACTAGTAAATCTTAGGCTGCCAAATTAGTGCTGGTATGACTCCAAATGTCTTTGTGACTTGTGAGGGCAATACTTTAATTATATGGCCTATTGCAACCCATTAAATTGTCTTGTCAATGATTCATAAACGTGTGATAGGTTCATTTGGGAGACCAGTCAACAAAAAGAACTTTGAAAAAGACAAACAAAGGGGCAGAATATAAAAGCAGTTGACTTGTATAATCCAATCACCTATACTAGCTACTGAACTTTGACGAAAATTAAGAACTGAACAACCAGTTAATTCGAGGTAACTAGTTTCATTAGTTTAGTTTAGTTTTTGATATCTAAAAAGTATCAATTATTTTGTGGATTGAAAATGAAAGAACTAATTAAGAAAATAGAAGTTGAATGTGTAGGACAATCGTAATGTATAGTTGATGAAAAATGGTAAGTTAACAAGCAAAAGTGTCATATATTTGTTCTTTGTATTATTTGTGAAACTGATTGACTTTTTATCAATAAATTTTGCCCGGTTGGGCGGGCATAAAACATTAAAACTTGGTGTTATGGAAAATTCACTTAACCTAGACTAAAAGTTATTCACAAGCCGAATGAGTTTGACTAACCGGTTGAACTAAATATTAATGTTATTTATATAAGAAAAATGATCTAATATGAGAGTTTTAAACCGATTCTTAAATTTTAAGGGTAGATAGTCTTACGTATTTGAAAGATAACCTTATTTTAAGATAAATTTATTTATTCATAGAAATAAGTACATCCATATGTGTGTGTGTTTTGTTAACAATCAGTTATGAGATTGTCAAAAACTAAAACAAGTTTCTTGTATTTGGACAATATTTTGTTGAGATATATAATGAGAATATATTTTTGTCTTTTATCTCGACAACTTGTCTAGGTACATTAAGAAAATAATTTTTTGATGTTTGTCTTGACAAAAACGTTTGTCAAGATACACATTTGAAAATACATTTTCATCAAGGGTATTTTGATAAAAGAAAATCATTGGATACTAGAGGGCGAACTTTAAAAAATAGAAGGTGAGAATAACAATGTTGGGCTTGTTCATTTACCATACTGAGTTGAATATGGACCGGTCCTTGCGGCCTATTGTGTTTTGGATGGGCCGTACCAAAATCATCATTAATTTTTTTTTTTTGTGGCGAGAAATTGTCATTGTTATTAGTTGATTGTTAACCCGACCCTGTCTTATGTGTGGTGTGATTAGGCAGGACTGGCAGGTTATCTTTTTTTAGAATAAACTTTTATCTTTGCTTCTAAAGATACGAGTGTTATTACATTAGTCTCTATAAAAATTTTGTTTGTTATTAATATAGTTCTTTAATTGTTATCAAATTTATCATGGGTGTTAAAGGTTGATTCATATCGAATAAGGTTCAAGTTTTAGAAATTAACTTGACATATTTTTAGGTTATATTACTTTTAAAAAATCTTTTTCAAATTAATAATAAATTGTAAGATATTTTGTTTTAAACTAATTTCTTTTGATATAACATGATAATGATAATATTACATTTCTTAATACAACTTGTCTCGAAATACAAAGCATAAAACATTTCTAGTAGTTTTTGGTGGTGCGTCAGATGGTGTTTTGTTTTGTCTCCAACAATTAAACAAAGGTAAAAACTATATAATTATTGATTCTTTGAAAATAGTTAAATTATATAGTTCATTTCAGCAAAAAAAGAAAGAAAGAAAGAAAAATCATACTCTGTTCGCTTAAAATATTACATACATTATCAAACGGGTAAATTATGAACAACAAATTGCTCTAC
Source organism: Glycine tomentella (assembly GCA_007407185.1). Lineage (NCBI taxonomy): Eukaryota > Viridiplantae > Streptophyta > Magnoliopsida > Fabales > Fabaceae > Glycine > Glycine tomentella. The sequence continues at coordinate 74,195 of PYAF01005626.1, forward strand.
TACTTTTTAAAGGAAAAAAAAAAAAATACTCTTGCAGCATTCCCTTAAGATAGTTCCTTTTATATTCAATATGGGTTTCAAGCCCTAGACTAGACCAACATAACTAATGATCTTAATTGGTTGGCCAGGTGTGCAACCGTTTAGGGGAGAGAAGGCTCCAAACCAAATCATTTGCATTTCCAAAAGACCCAACAGAATGAACATAAGAGTTGAGCTGATATTTGATTTGATATTATATATATACCAACCAATGCAGGAGTAAATTTTTATTTGGATCTTCAAAGAGGATGGAATAACAAATCAAATATAATTGTATCAGGTTCAGGAAAAGAACCTATCAAATAATATAAAGTGTGTTTTAAACAGAGCCATAGTTTAAGAAATACAAACAAATAATTCAGAGTTGAAAGAATAGAATCATGCATGGGAAAGAAGAGACATGCATAATTCACGTCATTGCATGTAGCAACCATTTTTAAATTTCTCAAATCCCTTAGATATCCCTTTTATCCTTAGTTCAACCACAAGGAACTATTCTCTTAATCATTCATAATTCACGTCATTCATAATTCGTAAAATTCAAATTTCTCTCCACAGTACCTACGAAGAATACAACGCAGTGTGTCTAACCCTGGTAATGTATACCTGCTCCCCACAACATAAGCAATGTGAATAACATATAACAAACTGAGCAGCGGCAGATGAACACATAATACAAGGGAGCCTTGCCTCAAGCAAGAACAGATGGAGAGGACATCTACTACGAGGGAAACTGCCATCAACGAACGCATTCATTTAAATAAAGGGACCAAAGTTTTAAATATCGGTTGAGATTGCATTAGTTTTTGTTGATATCGCATACAAATGCGGTCGATATGTTTCAATTATGATCACGAATAGTTAAAAAAACTTTGATCTTTAAAAAAAAAAAAATTTCATAACATATTATAAGAGAAAGAAGAAAATAAAATAAAGAAAAAGGATGGAAATAATTAAATTAATTTGAGAGAACATAATTTTTTCTCTTTACTGTTTTTGAAGCCCATTTATAGAAAATACATACTATTATAGTATGAAAGTTAGAAAGAAAGAAGGAAAAAAAAAACCGTTGAGTGGTTCCATTTCCATCCATGGTCATTATATCCACCAGGGTGCAATTATGAAAGTAGAGTCAGAAGCCATACATATGGGAGAAACGTGTTTTTCCAAAGTCAACTTAGGGATCATATTCTATCAGGCCGTGTCGACTCTAATGTAGAGACTGTGTTGCTAATAAATAAAAACAAATAAATTAAATAAAACTTCACCCTACAAAGTAATATTCTTTTTTGCTAGCGGGAGTGGTCATGAACTTAGCATAGCAGCAGCAAGTTATTAATGTTGACTTAAGTATGCAATGCAAATTAATATGCCACGCCAAATGTAAATAGTTAGTTGGCGAAACGACATAGAACCTCAATCTCAATTTTATTTTATTCTATATATTTTGTCCATCTAACAACTTTTCATTATTATATTATAAATTTTGTCTATTATTTATTTGCATTTAAAGATACGTCGGGCACCAGGAAGGCGACAATTACGCGTTTCAGATGGGCTTGCTTGCTTACAACACCGAAAATTCTCAACGCTTATATTCTATATATGGCTTCCTCTTGTCACTCTTTATCTCCACCCTTTATTCTCTTACGTCTCCAACTAATCATACAGATCGATCATAATCATATCTATAGCTAATTAATTAACTTAATTATTTTCATCCCTCTACTCTACTCTTCTTCTTCTTTTCTATATTCTTTCTTCCTTTAAGTTTTCTTAATTAATTTGAAAGATGGCTTGCTTGGTATCTCGCTCAGGAAGGGAATTGCAGAGGTACAACAACATGGGTGGCCGCCAAGTTGTTGGGTGAGTTCGATCGGTCGCTATTGTATCTTATTGCGTCTGCTAAATGTTTCATTTTGTTTTTCACGTGGGTCAATTTATTTTCAATAGGATTAATTATTTGGTAGGTCCCTCATGGCGCACGTTTTCTATGTATCTCCCGATTTTTTGTTTTGGCATTGAAAAGGGTCATAATAGATCCAAATATTAGATATCTTAATTACTCTTTCAGGCATATGCATGTTGTGTACTGTATATATATATATATATATATATATATATATATATATATAGAGAGAGAGAGAGAGAGAGAGAGAGGGAGAGAGAGAGAGAGAGATATCTTCGTCGCAATTAATCATTCATTATTTTGTTTGTTTCCCTAATTGATTCGGTTATTATAATGTCCATTTCCGCAGTTGCATACCTTATAGATATAAAGAAGACATAGATGGTAAAATGAGCAACGAATTGGAAGTGCTAGTGGTTAGTTCACAGAAAGGTCAAGGATTGATGTTCCCAAAGGTACTTTTGTTATGACTAGATGTATTCATTTGAATATATATATGCTCAATTTGGTATTCATTGGTCATTTAATTTCGTACCACGTTAATTGACATCCTATTTATCTGATCTCAGGGAGGATGGGAACTTGATGAATCTGTAGAAGAAGCAGCTAGTAGGGAATCCCTTGAAGAAGCAGGAGTATTGGGAATCATTGAGGTATATATTTTCTTCATCAGATCTTTTTTTTTTTTTTTCTTTTTTGCTTCCAAAAGATTTGGTTATATACTTTGAAACTTAAATGTAGTTTTGTTATTCATATGCAGAGTGAACTAGGGCAATGGAATTTCATTAGCAAAAGATATGGCATATACTATGAAGGACACATGTTCCCCATGTTTGTCAAGGAACAACTTGATATATGGCCCGAGAAAAATCTACGGAGAAGAATATGGGTATGTTTAGGTCCTACTCTTATTTTGCACATGTACGTTACTTGATTTTTAAAAACACGTAATTTACAAATTTTCCAAATTTTTTTTTTTTGGTAACTTTTTATAGATGACTGTTGCTGAAGCTAGAGAAATTTGTCAGCATTGGTGGATGAAGGAAGCATTAGATATATTGGTCCAAAGAATCGTGTCTTCACAACAACGAAAAGAAGATATAGCATTGGATGATTCTTTAAGTTTTTAAACAATTTAATCTAGGCAGGCCTAGGTCAGATTGTCAATATTTTGTATCTTCATAAATTGAGAGTTGCTATAGAGAGGATTAATTGATTTAGGGAAAGGAACAGAATTGTAGAGAAGGATGGAGTTGCATATTTTATGCAATTCAATTTTACACACTTATATATACAACTTACAAGCAGACTTCCAAGAGTTAAAACAATTTCGTTTTCAAGCCGTACGTTCTCCTTGTGTCTGTCTGTCTTATGGTTTATCAAACATATACTCCGAATTTTGTAAACACGATGCACTTGTGTGTGAATCCTGCAATGATCAATGAAGTACAAACCCTCGTTTCCAACTTCCAACCACCTCAAATCTTGTCTTACGTGAACCTAACTTCTTGTTGTTTCTATCTTAGAACAATTTTTAGAAAGTTGAAGATACAATAAGCGAAGAAGCACAAATCAGGTATTTCGCTCACAAAAGCCAAATCTTTAAGATATAAAGTAAGCACTGTAAAATGGCAAATACTGTAAAAATAAAGATATAAAGTAAATGCTTTCATGCCAATCTTAAAATTAAAAAAAGTTTAAGATACATGCTAATAGTTAGGGGTGTTTATTTATTTATTTATTTGTTTTAGGAGACTTTGTGGTATTTATTGGATTACATCAAATTGATTTTTTTTGTTACACAATTGGATTTAATTTAAATCAAATTAAATATTTTTTATTTTAATAAATAAAAAAAAATATTAAATATCAGTAAGTAGATCAACTTGTGTCGATTCTATGTTATTGAACAAATTTGATGTAATTTATTTCTTATACACAAGTATCAGAACGTGTCCATACATACGGTAATAAAATGTGACGATAAAGTTGATTTTTATTCATTTCTATGTAAAAATATTTTAGTGTGTATAAATTGAATGCAAATTATATTTTGTATAAATATTACATGAAATAAAAATGTAGAATCCTTTATTACTTTTAAAAAAATTATAAAGTAGCAGTTGTATTTTAAGTTAGTTAAAATTTATTAATTTCATATTTAAAGTAAATGATAATAAAATTCATTCGTTCTTAGTTTTATAATAAATATTCTAAAATTTATTAAGATATTCAATAATTAATAAATATTTAATCATGTGGTATAGTTAAGTTGATTAAATAAGGTGAGATTATTATAAATTATTTACATTTTTTTTCGATTCCTATCCATTAAAAAAAATATATGAAACTTTTATTTGAATATTGTTAATTTAAAAAAAAAAAAGAGTAGAAATTCGTGAATGTAGAAATTCTCCAACAGGCAATTGGTTGGTCAAGTTCAGCACACGCGCATGATGCCCTTGGCTCTTAAATTGTCGGGCACGACGAACCCAGCATCGCCCACCTTCCACCCTAGGAATGAGAATTGTACAGATACTTTCATTTAAATAAAATTTAAGATTGCAAATTGAAAATATGTAAAATTATAAAACAATATTTTCAATTAAGTAAAATAAATAATTAAGTAATACTTATTTAAAGTAAAATAAATTCTTAAAAATAATTAGTTTAAGAATATGAATAGTTGAGATTTGAGATTAAAAGATTAAAAAAATATGTGTTTTTTTATTTTTGTATTTTATAAAATTCTTGATTTTATTTCTTGTATTTCACCGCCGTCGAACATTTTGGTCCTGAAGTGTGTAAAAATATTTATTTTTAATTCTTTAGAACATATTGTTAGTCATGTTTCTGTGATGTCTATTCGGAGAGATTAAAAATATATATTTTTCAATAGTTAAATATTAAAAACTTAAAGTTAATTAAAAAATTGAGATTGAAGAAAAAAATAATATAATTAAAAGGAAAATTCATATTAATATAAAATTGTGATCACTTCATTCATATGTATCTCTTTTTTCTTAACAACGGCGGAACTCATAATTTTTGAAATTATTATTATTTTTAATTTGGTGTGGTAGGTGAATATAGATCAATTAATATGTATTATTCTGAATAAAAGAAATTAAAATTTTATCATTTATGCGTATAAAAATGTATTGTAGAAAGAAATAGTCTTCATTTCAGCACTTGATGATAACCTTACAGAATAATTGTAAATAATACTAATAAGTACAACCAATTGAACCCATTATTCTGTAATCGGATTCGTCTGCATGTTCTCTTAATGTGCATAATATTTTGTTTATTTTGGGAAACCTTGCATCGAGTCTACACGTGTGACGTGAATGAGATTGATTTGAAAGAAATTGGTCAGAAACAGGCAACGGTGGGAGAATCAGATTCCATTATTTTCCTGCTATATTATTGGCTACTACCGACTTATTTTATAAATTTTTTTAAAAAAATAAGAAAAAAAATAAGTTAAATTTTTTCATAAATAAATAAGTTTTTATTAATTATTTTTAGAAATTTATCAATATAATTTCTTCAAAAAATAAAATAATATTTACATATAAACTAATAAAAAATTCACATATAAAAAAATTCATTTTATTTTTTTTCTTCCTAAAAATACTTCTAAAAAAATTTACGTCAAAACATATCCTATATCTAAGATCTCTTGAAATGTTAAATTAAATAAACTCTTTGGTCAAAGTAATTTTGTGATCAGTGATGATATCCAAAAGGTGAAACTTCCTTTTTAAAAATTTAAAGTTAATGAATCCACTTGAAAGTTTTATCACAATAATATATATTATAAATATATATATAGAAAAAATCACTATATACTGAATTTATAATAATATTTAATAATAAATTATTATTTATGATAGATTCATTAACTTTTATAAATTATCTTAAAAATTATACCAATCATGATTTTTATTGGATGATTAGAAAATGTTTTATATTATTAGTGTAGCATCATTAAATTTATATTTATATTGAAAATCAACATAAGTAGCTTAAAAAAATAGATCAACATAAGTTATTGAAATAAAGTTTTAATTAAAAATACCAAAAGTATAAAAAGTTACGTTTAAATCTTATCTAAAATTCATGTCATACCAAGTGGAACCCATCGGATGGGACTGGTGGTGACGAAGAGGTAGAGTCAAAAGGTTAGACAGAGGTGTTTCGTTTCCGTACCAATACCATTTTGAAGACAAAATAATTCAGTTTAAGATCGTAATAGTTCTTTCCATCGTCAAAAAAGATCGTAACAGTTGAATAGTTGCGAGTATGTGGCTATTCAGATTTCAGATCCAACTTATTTTTTATTTTTTTTTCTTTTGTAAACGTGATATTATTATTATTATTATTATATAGAGTTGTTGAAAAGCAAATACCATTAGATAAGCGATGCTCCAAAAGAATCAAATGGTTATCTGCACTTAGCTTTTGATCTAAAGGACTTAGAAATGCCATCCTCTGTTCAAAACTTTACTATTAAATTAATGATTGTTGTTATTTAAGTATCCATATTATGATTAGCAATAGCGCCATTATTTGTTACACAAGTCTATTAAATTATTAATGAGGTGAACTATATAGATAGGGAGTTCAGTTGTTGGCAGTGCTAACCGAAAATTGTCATAACGGTGTAACCAAAATTTCTTTCGGGTTATAATAAATTTAAAGGAAAACCATGTGGAATAGAATCGTTGAAATGGTTGACTTTTTCTGCTAATTTTAAGATCAACCTATTCAAGAGTTAACTAGTTAGGTACTTAAGATAGAGTAGGAAGAGTGTTGAATGGGACTATGGGAGATTTTATTGGGCTCTCAGGGACAATAGCTTTCCTTAACACTTCCACAAGAGGCCATGTTCAAGAATTAATCTTGGGGTAAAATAAGTGCATGTTTGGAAATCACATGCAAGTGTATGTTTGAGGAAAAACATTTTTTGCAAAAGGATCAGAATCTTGTTTTTGTTTTTTTTTTTCTTTTATCTGTTAAGTTATATTAAAACATTTGTCGAAATAAGTTTAACTAAAAACAAAACAAGCACTTCGGAGACTATTAATTGAAATGAATGAAAGGTTTTTTAAGAAACTATTAATAACTATGTCTAACTGTTTTAAGTGTGGGATTGCATTTGGGTTTTCAAATCCTTTCGACAACTAGAATTGGAAGTGTGCCAACATTGCAAATAACTCTACAGAGGAAATTTCGACTCCGTATTATTATCTTTTGACATTAATTAATTTATCCCTCTTTTAAGAGTTTGAGAAATTAATTTCGAAAGATAACGGAGCTTCAAGCTTCATTGTCACTTAAATAGCTTATTCAAGATAGTAGTAATAATGCTTTCATGTTATTTTGTTCCAAGAGTGATACACTAATCTCTCATTTTTTCTTTTAAATATATCATTCATTATTTTTTCTTTTCTACTTTTTTTATATGCTTATTTATCACTTCTTTTCATCCAAATTCTCGTCTCATTTTAGAGTAGACGAATATCATTACACTTTCTTTAGCTCTAAAACAATACATCTTTAATTCCATACATATTTTAATAACAAAATCTATAACTAAGAACACCTATCTCACTTCAATTGAATGGTTCGAAATTAGTTTTTTTAACTAATTTTAGTTAACTTAAAAATAAACAAACGATCACTTAGTGCACATTTGGTGATTTGCTGGGAAGTCTGCGAAAAGATGTTCACCAACGGATCTCCCCCCTTCCCTTTTCAAACAACCGTTGGATGTGCCTCACAAGGCACGTTGTCGCAAATCAAATGGGAAAACAAAATAGCCTTAGTCATTTGTCAAAGTTGTTCTTCCCGTTACCACTAATAAATACACACACTTCTTTGTTTATCAACTTAAATTTTCTGAGTGATGTGAAAACACGAGTGACCAACTATGTTGAACTAAATTCCAAAGTAAACGACAAACATGAAAGAGGACCTTAATTTAGTTAATTGACTTGTGTCAACTATAAAGATAGAGATACATTGTGTAACATACACATTCAAATTCTAGCCAAATATAAAGTAAAAGGGGTGTAAATGAGATAAACTATTTGTAAACTACTTGAGTTAATTTTGTTAAATGTTTGATCAAGCTTGTTTGATTGATTAAACAAAACAAACTCAAATTCGATATTAAACTCAATTATTTAAATAAGCAAGTCCATGTTTTACAAATTTAAATATTAAAAGTCCGTGAATAGCTCGTTTATATATAATGTAGAGAATTAAAATTACATAAATTTCACAATATTATACCACATGTTTAGTACATATTTTTATTTATAGATTATTATATTATTAACTATTTTATTAAATTCTATATTGATAAAGTTATAAACCAATTTAAGATTTTTTTGCAAATTAAAAAATAATTAAACTTTGAACGAATTAAATAAATCAATCTCAAACTTTTATTTGTTTAAAACAAGCCAATTTCAAGCTTCCTTGTTTAAATAAATTAGTTAAGTTTAAATCTCCAATCTTGTTGCAATAGGTAAAAAAAAATAGACTCATTTGGATTTAGAAGCCCATAAGTTACATGCGTTTGGATTGGTACATAACAATATTGCCCAAGATTATATGCTAACATGTATCTTAAATAATTAAGATTCACAACATGAATGTGCACGTGTACATCAAGTCCAATCTTGATTACACTTGTATCTAATGTGTTTTTTTCTCAAATTTCATTTGATATTTTTTTTTCAACTACAAAATATCTCTTACTTGTTTAGCTCAAATTATACTCATATCCATCTCTCTTAAACACCTTTAATCATTTACTTCTAATAAAATATCCTCATCTTCTTCCTCTTTACTCTATAAAAAGACATGTCACTATTTTCAAAAAATATTTTAAGATTATTTCTTCTTTTTTGTTTTTTTCTAATTGAACTTGAACCCGACTTTTTGGGAAGTAAACCCACCTTATTGGTACGCAATGTTAACATTCTTAATTTTTTTTCTTATTTTTTTTAGTTCAATTTATTTATGCATGTTGGATCTTTTGGTTGTTGTATTTTGTGTTGGACGTGTTCCTAACAAATCCTAATGATTGAGTATGGTCCTTTGCTTTTGCATTTTTGTTTTTAACTCTTTTTTTTTAATAATTTTTTATAGCAAGATATTTGATATAATGTCTCAATCGATAGATGGATTGAAAGTGGAGATGAACAATATGAAAATAAAAAAGAGACAATGAAGATTGAGTAATACAACATAAAGTGGAATTGAAGAGAAAGATGTAAACAAAATGAGTAAAAGAAAAGACAAGAAAGATTGAGTAATTTAACACAATGCGTGTAATTGAAAGAGAAGAAGGTGAACAAGATGTGGAAATAAAAGAAGACAATAATTGTAACTTTGACAAACTAGATGACAAATATTTTTATTTCGGATGAGATTTATTGTTTAACAGACTTTGGATGAGAGACTGATTAGTAAATAATATAATTTAAGTTTTTAAAACCATAAAATTTTAAGAAATCAAATAAGCTTTTATTTATTATATACAAATAGTTTACCAAAACATACAATCCATTTTCAAATTATTTATCACTCGTCCAATTTCATGTGAAAAATATACATTTTCACTCACATATTTATTAACATTTTGAGTCACAAGTTCATTCACATTTTCACTCCTGTTCATTCATATTTTCACGCACAAGTTTCACATATTTTCACTCACAAGTTTCACATTTTCATCATTCACATTTTCTATCTATCACATGTAGGTTCTAAAACTCATCATTTGTTCTACTAACATATATATGGATATAAATTGAATTTTTATTTTCAACAAACATTTTCAACACATCATGATCAATCTTAAGGGAATAATTTTATAAACATTCCAAATTTATCAAGATCAACATTGCATATCTCGTTTGGTTAGCCCCGTTGGTCCGTAAAGTGGACCAAAATATCCACGGTTCATGACCCATGTATTAGAGTTCACCCATTATGTTTCTTGTGGTCCCAAACATCAACACTATTTTATTTAATAGTAATAAATAAATGATTTTTAGTTCATCCGTTGTGTTTCTTGTTGTCCCATACATCAACACTATTTTAATCAACAATAATAAACAAATGATTTTCAGTTCATCGATTGTATTTTCTATGGTCCCAAACATCAACACGGAAGAGAAACAAAAGCGCTTGTGAACGTCGAAGAGGAAGAGAAACACATGCGATTGTGAATGTTGCGAATTGGAAGAGAAACTCGCACTCCTAGACGGTGAAGAATTCGTGAACAAGAGGAATATTGAAAAGAACTCGCGAACGATGAAGAGGAGAAATGAAATGTGAACCTCGCGAGAGGATGATGAACTCGCACCATGTGGACGCTTAAGAGAAAAAAAAGTAATGAAGAACCCATGAACTGTTAAGAGAATTGAGAAGTGGAACCCTAAATTATGATACTAATACAGAGAAGATAATTTTGGTTTTACAATTAAAATGTAAGGATAATTTCGTCTGTTCACATATTTTAATTGAAATTAGTTAATTAGATGAAGTAAAATTAATGTGCAAAAAGGAAGAGATATTGAGTAAAATTTAAAAAAAAAAATATAAGGAGTATTAATATAATTTACTCATAAATTAACTAATAATTTTAAAAGTAGGCTTCATGCATGCATCCATATTTGGGTTTAGAAGCCCATGAATTACAGGTTGTTGGATTGGTCCATAATAATATTGAGCCCAAAATTATATGCAAACAGCAATCTTAAATAAGGAAAACGTTTCCTCACAAAAACCTAGGGTTTTCTGTTTACTGCGAAACCAGCAGGGGCTCCCATTCCGACTCTTAGCCGCAGATCTCTCAGGGCTTTCATCTTCTCAGGTAAAGTATTGTGCTCTAGACCCATTTTCCCCTTCTACGCATTCTGCAAATCAATTATTGGAATCATTGAGTAATAGAAGGAAAATTCTTATTTTTATTTTTTATGTTTTAATTCATTTACTTTTTCTAAGTTTTTCAGTTAGCTAACAAAACGTGTTAACCTTGAGTCGGGGTTGGTATTGGGGGTTTGAAGACGGCTATTTTCATTTTTATTAGTTGAAGTTAGGGGGATTTAATTCTTTGGAAAATTGGAATTATTTAGGGAATGTTCAAATCTAAGTTTGACCCTTTTCTGTTTTCGTTAATTTTGTTTGGGGTTTAGGGGTTAGGCGCTCTGACGTTACGTTTTTTTTGTACAGCCGTGAAGATGTACACATCAAGGAAGAAAATCCACAAGGATAAGGATGCTGAACCAACTGAGTTTGAAGAGTCAGTTGGACAGGTAATTTTTAGTCCTTATCATAATGTTGCTGTTTAATCACATTTGTTTCCAATGTGTGAATATTTTGGTTTAACTTTTGTTGCTGTAGGCATTGTTTGATCTGGAAAATACCAATCAGGAGCTTAAAAGTGATTTGAAGGATTTATACATAAACTCAGCCGTGTAAGGATTCCTATTGCATTCTTCTGTGTGTGTGTATGAAGAAGGTTGATTAGTGTTCTGTCTGTGTTATGACTGGTTTTTTACTATCTGTAGGCAAGTTGATGTTTCTGGAAACCGCAAGGCTGTTGTTATTCATGTACCCTACAGATTAAGGAAAGGTTTCCGTAAGATTCATGTTAGGCTCGTCAGGGAGCTTGAGAAGAAGTTTAGTGGCAAGGTAGGTAAAGCTTAGAATATTTTTGACATCTATATATTGATATGTTCTTGCATTATTTTGGTAGTTTGAATACATTTGATAGTGTTCATGGTCCTTCTTTACTCTATCATTTTATGGGATGTTTACCACGGAACTCCAACTGAGAAATATTTCATTATAATATGTCTCAATACTTATCATTAGCAAGTATTTGGTGTAACCTCATGCTATTTTGGGTCAATGTGTAACTTTATTAGCTTCTATGGAGTATTTTCTTCTAATTTAGATTGCTTCTTGAACTTATTAATTTCTTTTTCAATCTTCTACTCATTTTTTTTATCTCTTATTGAACAATGTTAATCTAATTTAACATGTAGGATGTAATCTTGGTTGCCACCCGGAGGATTTTGAGGCCACCAAAGAAGGGTTCTGCTGCTCAGCGTCCTCGCAGCCGCACTCTTACTGCTGTTCATGAAGCAATGCTGGAGGATGTTGTATTGCCTGCTGAGATTGTTGGAAAGCGTGTGAGGTACCGAATTGATGGATCCAAGATTATGAAGGTAGAGCTATTATCATAATTTGACTCGTTAGTTGTGCTATATGGTTGAGCATTTATCTATGGAATTTCTTATCCTTTACCTTTGTATTAGTTTTTTTTTATGCCTACTTAATTTGTATGTTATTGGTTGCGCAGGTTTACTTGGACCCAAAGGAGCGAAACAACACTCAGTACAAGTTGGAGACATTTGCTGCAGTGTACAGGAAGTTATCTGGAAAAGATGTTGTGTTTGAGTATCCTGTCCCAGAGGCTTAGTTTCACTTTTGTTAGCTTTAAGAATTTGTTCGGAGAATTGCATATGGAGTATGCTGTTTAAAATTTTGGTGACAAATTCTGGAATTCGTTTTCTGTTTTTGGAAGTACTATTTCTGGTTTTTTCAATGTAGTATTTGAGCTTTATTTATTATAAAATTAAGTTTCTTTTATTCGCAAATTTCACAATTATTATCTTTTTCTTGAATTAAATCTTTTGCATTCAGCTTAACTGAAGAAGAACTGCATCCATCTTTTATACCTAGTATTTCGAAAATCAAATTGATATTAAATTGATACTAAAATGGACTCTTCTAAAATTTGAGTTTTTAAGTTAATAGATTATACTTAGATTTATAATTATTGAATTTTGGATGATGATTAAATCGTATTTTATTGTGGTAAATAAGTAAATTTGAGGAGTTGAACATTGGTGAATAGTACGGAATTTATTTGGCATAAACTGCGCAACAATTTTGTTGGCGTTGTTTTCTTCAATTTTTTTAATAGTATTTATTTAAAATTAAGTCTAGACTGTTTGTCATCACTTTCTTGTGAATTGTGGTGGAGAAAAAGGTTTTTAGTTTATCAATTTTTTAAGATTTTAATTTTTAGTCCTTTACATTTTTTTAACAAGGTTTATTCGTCAGTTAGTTTTGTATCAGTATTTTCAGTGCTTTTAATTTTTTTTATCCATTTTACTTTTAATTTTTCATTTTTATAGTTCAAGATTAGTCTTGTTTTGTTCATATTTAGTCCTTGATTTTTATATGTTTTGAAATAACTGAATAATAAAAATAAATGAAAAACTAAAAATAGGTAATTTTTTTTAGGGACGAAAAATACTGTTAAAAATATAATGAAAGATTAAAAATTGTCAAATAAAGTTTCAAGGATTAAAAAATAGAATCTAAAAAAATTCAGAGACTAAAAATTGAATTAATGCTAAAAAATAAAAAGGCAGATATATTATGATGTAATAGAAATAAACTTTTTATATATTTGACGTAAGTTTTTAATTGGTCATGTTTATGTGCTAGGCATTTTGATTGTGCATATTATAGCCATTTCATTTTATTTAAGAAATTAAAGAACATTGATATGATAATACATCAAGAAAATATTAATCTGTTATTTATAAAGCCCTAAGTAATGGCAAATTGATTTTCTAATAGCATCCGAACAATAGTCAGCGTTACACTTAGTTTTATGTAATGTTAAAGCTTGAAGGTTGGGTAGATCAAGCTTTCATGTAATGCAAGGAGATAATTACATTAATGTTCAACCTTGAAACTTTTACGTAATTAATACTGTAATTTCAGCTAATTTATCAATATGTTATTAATTAAATTAGTTGTACGTAAATTGT
>PYAF01005626.1:88121-117298 GCA_007407185.1 Glycine tomentella
ACTATTTGCTTTGCCTTTAGGAACCATTTGACAGAGCTATTTTTTGCCTGCAGATAATTGATCAAAATAACCTGTGTTGCACTTTTTTTTTTTTTTAATTTTTTAAGAGGAACCTGTGTTGCACTGAAAATTACAAGTTACTACACATTCAATGACTAGGAGTTGGAGTTAATACGGAAAATCTTATGAATTAAAATCTTTTTTATTTTATAAATATAAAACAGAAACAAACACATGATATGTACTGGTAGTATTTATATCAGAACTACTTTTTCATTTTAATCTGGTATAAATCACCCTGAATATGATTAGGAATGAAGCCAAACTGCCAAAGGACCTGACTCGACAATATTCAGAATTAGTCTGTAAAAGCAGTAAAGCCAGATGGATTGAATCACATAGCTTCTCAGCGGTCATAGAACTTGAAGCACAATCTTCTTTCCTGCACTTAAACATCAAAAATTCAAAAAAGGATTAAGATGGAGCGATTGTCATTTGTTACTTAGAACAACTTTAGTGAGGGATCTTAGGAAGGGATATTCAGCTAAAGATCCCTCTTTTCCTAAATCTACCACTAAAGAGGAAATGCATATCTCCACGTGGATATCCAGTTCTTTCCCAAGAACTCTGAAAATATGCATGAAATTAAAAAAAATGATTTTTTATGTGATAGGACGAAAAAAAAAAATAAAAGTTAAAATTAATTACTTAAAATTAATTATATGTTTTATTAATATTCATATATTTTTTCATGTTTTATTAATTAAAATTAATTATTTAATTTATTTTATTTAATTTAATTTTAAATATTTAAATTGGAGTTCATGTAAGACCCATTAAAATCATCTAAGATCTCAATTTGGGATTTACCAATAAAGAAAAAAATGTCACATATGTTAAGAGATCTTTAATTCTACTTGATATTATAAGGTTCACCAAAAAGTGGTCTAACATCCTAACTTGGATCTTCCATTAAACGTACTCTTAGCATCTAACAAGTAAATGTAAAGAATGAGAAAAATGAAGCTACTTTATCAGTTATGACAAGATCACAGCACCCAGATACACAGCTCCGCAAAGAAACCCAAAAGATATTAAACCCCTGCAAATAGAGTTAAGAATTGGTCAAATAAAACAACACAATGTAAATGTGATTCAAGGTTACCTGGCTTTCCTTGTCAGCTCAACTAAGTAAACACCTTTCGCAGAAACAACAGAGAAAACTCTTTCTAATAACAGATCCTCACCAAATAACACCCCATCCTACACCAGTACAAGGACAGGGGCACACTTCCGCAAATTTTTCTGCATCACTGCAATGTACTCTACGGGAGATCAGATCGTCGTAAATATCTGTATTGTCAAGTTAAAGGGATTTCACTATTTCATATAAGGTAGTTGTTACACCAAATCAATTTGATTTTGCATTTCCAAAGACATACCAGATACTGAAAATAAGCTATTCATTACACCTGCATTTTAATTTTTGAAAAAAAGAAGTTGATGTTATAGTTTCAATGAAAATGATCGAAGTAAAAGTTTGTTACAGTATTTACCTATGAACAAGATAATGTACCGTAGTATTCGAACTTTGGTTGTCTCTTGCAGAATCCATATTACACCAAGAAAAATCATAAATCCTGAGACCTCAACATCCAAACATAATTTTGAGAAACATGATGCATTGTGTGCATCTCCTAGAAAACTTACGAAAATAACTTACCAATGCAAAGTCCCCGAAGAGTCCACTGCACAAAGATTGAAAATCAAGAATAAAGGTTCAGTCATAATATAAGGCAGAGATAGAATACTGGATCAATATCGTCTCAGAAAATGCACATATATTCCTCCCAGAACATAGTTCCACACACACTGGCACAGAGATGCAAGGTGACAGGCATGTAAGTTATAACTGAATTTTAACAATGATAAAAATGATAATTCATGTTATCAACATGTTTGAATCTTCATAGTAACATGGATGCTTGAAACTGTTCAATCTGTTTCTAAATTTTCATATTCTCAAGACATTATAGTATCAAAGGAGAAGGATCCGGGGTAAAATAAATGGGTATTCATCACCTACATTTTTGGCAATGAAGAGGACAATAAATAGAGCAGCAATAAAACAACCAGCAGCTATTCTAGCGGTAAGAAGATTTGTTGATGCAAGTATCAATACCATGCCCCAGAAAGATGAACCAAGATCTGAATCATCAACAAAAGGATAAAACAAATAAGATACATTAAACCTAAACATTTACAGAAAATAATAGCAATGATGATAGTATTCCGTGAAGGTTGTAAATTGTAATATACAAATTAACTGCTACATGTAAGATGAAAGGCAACAGGAACAGAAAATATTGCATTTATGATAATAGAATTGATAATTTTGAATGCTCTTGCATGTCAACTGTTTCATGAGAGCTACAAATGCAATTAACACGTCAAGCTAAGAAACGTAAAATATACAAGCAAGAATTGTAGACTATACATCCAGCTGGCAAGATTAACCAGTATATGCCTCCACGTGTTTGGGTTGTTCCACCTTCATCTGCATGAACCTGGATTCCTTCTACCTGCAATTACAGGTCAGGTTGCTCAGTTATTCTTTACCGAAAGATAGATACTTTTTTTATGTTCAGAAGCAGAAGAGTATTACATAGCCGTAGAAGATCCAAAATTAGTATTTTAGATACCCCAACAACAGTTAACACTACAGATGAGTCTAAATTATCACAAAGTGGAAGGTACATTCCTTTGATTAGCAAATAAGGAAAATAGAAAGAGATGTTGAACCTTGGAACATTGACACCTCTACCTCGTGGAGAGTTAGCAGCACCCACAGTTTTTTTTAATCTAATTCTACCTTAATTTTTAAGCTCTTCTTGTCTGTCTGTCTAATTAATCTGTTTAACTAAAATATTTGTTTCTCTTCTACTCATATGTTGACATCTTCAATTGATTAAAAACAAAGAACTCAACCATAGACATAAATGGAAAAAAAAGTGAAAATAAAAATTGTACAGTTAACTGCAGGAATAACAACAACCAGTCAACCGCTAATGCATGGTCATGAGTCTTAAAAAAAACTTTACTTTTGGCAATAAGCAGAGGTGTTTAGCCATTCACACAAAAATCTCAGATATACTTCACCTTCCATTAGACCATAACTAGGAATAAACAAGAGATACGTAAATTAATTAGGACTTTAATGTTAATCTAAATGCAAATTACTTGATTGATAATATGCATTTGAAGATAACCCATCCCTTTTTTGTTTTCTGATCTACTAAACCAATTTCAAAATCAAGTGAGAGAGGTAAGTTAATAAACACAAGTTCATTAGAGATCACTGTCAACTGTCAATATATGACAAATATGGTAACGTCTAGCAAATAAAAAAAAATAAAAATATGAAAAACGCCCCAGAGAGATATTTGTGACAGATTGATCAAAATATATAATCTGGTAAATCAATTAAAAACTAAAGCAGAAGTTATGTTTTCTTCCAAAACATTTAACAACATCTGAAATATTAATCGAATAAACAAAAGCACAAATATTAAGCTCTTACATGACCGCAAGTAAGTTTACAAGCAATTGCATGGCTTGCCTCATGAAGAAATACGGCAACAAGCTTAAAGGGTCTGAGTAAAACTGTTCTTCGTAGCTGCAAGGAATGCAGGAATTACAAATTAAACAAAAAGATTTAGAAGGAAATCATAAATATCAGAAAATTGAGAAGAGATGCAAATCACACCAAGTTGATGTGGCTATGCACTGTAAAGCTCAAAGAATAGGAGAGGAGTTTCATAAGAAGTAACTCGTTGAATTGATTGAAATGATAAAAGATGATGAATGGTTTCAGCATACTCTTGTTTTGATACGATTACAAAATCCATCCTATAGATGGATGAAATTCAAGCGAACTTCAAATGAAAAAAATGCACAAAACTAACCGTTCAGA
Organism: Glycine tomentella; assembly: GCA_007407185.1. Taxonomy (NCBI): domain Eukaryota; kingdom Viridiplantae; phylum Streptophyta; class Magnoliopsida; order Fabales; family Fabaceae; genus Glycine; species Glycine tomentella. Next base: position 92,095 of record PYAF01005626.1, read on the forward strand.
TTCAGGCATTGCAACAGCAATGAATCTGCAGATTAGGAGACCATGTTCACGACCGATCTTATACTAAGCCGAAGCAATTTAGGAAAGTAGGGAAAAAGAAAATTATTGGCAAATTTGTTTCGTTGACTTTGAAAATACCAATTTAAACTTAACAAGTTAGCACTAATATATACCCATTTACAAAATGCAATTTTTTTAAAATAGCACAATGCCACAAAGATCATACCCAGAAGAAATAAAGTCCCTTTCTTGGATCCAATGCAAAAGAAAAAGAAAAAGGAGTGGGAGATCAGAGAGATACATTACATACTGCAAGTATAACGACAGTGCAGACAGCAACAGTGACCAAAAACACCACCTGTTCGTGGTTGCAGCAGTTTTCGAGTTCCCAGTTTGGTTTCATCAAGTAAAAAATGCAAGATTAGAATGAATGAAGTTGATTGTTATGCTTCTTCTTGGGATCTGCAAAATGACAATGCGGTGATCAAAGATATGATTGGTTTGTGAAATTCAATCTTCCCAATGGAGATGGTGGCGGCTAAATGAGGCTCGATTTGGATCAAAATTGAATTTTATAACACTCTCAAACGTTGCTCTGCTCAAGTTTGGAAGAAAGCAGTAGTTTTTATCTTACAATTTTTTCTTTAATTTTATTATGATCCCACCATGATATTAATAATATCAGTTAGTAGTAATATAATAATATAATACAATGACTATTCAATGTAACAAAGACAAATGTCACAATCCACTGTAGCAGTAAAAGTCTATATTGCCCATTTTGTTTATCAGTTGGACTGCGTTGATGCTTGGACTTTTGTTCATATCCTAGTTCAGCTGATATCGTGATTAAATTTTCATATTCATATCTGAAAATTTAAAGTATGGAAGATGTCCTCAAGGATTTAATTTTTATTTAACGCCTTTGTACAACTTTTTTAAATGTTGTATTGAGAAATTTTGGTTGAGAGCCTTAAGGTCGACTATTCCATGTAACCATCTTCAAGAATTCAACCTGGTTGCTATGTTGTTATTATTCGATGTTTTTTTTTAGAATAGAAAAATTAGGTAAGGGGTATTGTTAAAAGTAAAAAGAAAAAACCGTGATTTCCATACATTTGGAAAGATGCAGCACGGTTGTGACTGCATCTCTTAATCCAGGAATGTGACCAAATTTAGTTATGCATCGTCTCGGAAACATTAGCCCTCCTTGGATGAAGGACATCAACGACCTGCATCACACAACTAAAAGGTTAGCCGATAAAACCCTAGTAATCTCTGCTAATAGGGATCGAGTCGTTCACGTTCATAATCACACAAATCAGCTAGCTATGCAATTAAATTAAATATTTTGATGAAAACAACAACAAAATTGGTCTCGAATGAGTGACATTGCTTTCAGAATCGCAAGGATAGAGGGAACTCTACAAAATCAAAATGCATGATATATTGCAAAGATCAGAGGACGAAACGAGAAAAACATATGAACTGCTTTTTGGAGAGAAGCCTGTTTGTCATAAACTTCCTAGTCCAGAGGTAAAGGCCAAAGGGAACGGGAGAGCAAGAGAGGTAAGGGCAATGCACGCGAGATCTCCAGTGGACTCGACACTGAGGTTGTTGACAAATTTCTCGACACAGTGGTGGAGGGGTATGGTTCACAGATCGACGTGGATAGCGGCACGAAGGTTTCTGAAAACACCACGGTGATGAACATACCACGACGGCGATGAAACCACCACCACGACCCGAACAACAAAGCTGAAAGGACCACACGAGCAACAGAGGTAAAGGGATGACAGTGTTCGAGACTAGCTAAGCCGCTCGAGTGGACTCACACTCACCACTTTCAATTCTTACTCGAATACGACGACGATTATCCAAAATTATCTTTAAAGGTGATCTATCTACGATGGTTTTGACAGTATCAAAAGTATTTACAACTACAACGGTTTTACATAAAATCGTTCCTAAAGCGTCCAATAATTTACAAAATTGACACCTACCATTTTTTATCGACGGTTTTTGTTACAACCGTTGTAGTTCAACTTGGTAAAATGTTTTATTTCTAATTGCTCTCTCACTAGATGTGTAATAAAACATTGGACGTCCAAATATACTTTTCCTTAAATAAATGAGTCTTATCTTAAATACCTTGAAAAAGTTGATAATGTAAAAACAAAATCGTTAGACTAAGGTATACAAAAATTAAACTCATGATTTATTTATATAATGTTGTTACCCAACCAAATATGCATTAATATAAAGTATAAACTAATTAAAATTTGGGGCATGCCCTTTATTGAAAAGAATCTAATATTCTAATTCTTCTAAACTTTTTATCACCTACTGTATAATGGATTGTGCACGAATTATCGTATATCAAGTATCAACAACCTTTTTTTAGGATATATATTACCTACAGATAATACTACTATACATGATATGATATTTTTCATTATCAAATTATAATTGTTAAATGTTTATTAAATTTATTAATAATTTGTTTTAACACTATTTTTAGTAAGTTCTCTCTTTGAATTATATACTAGTATCTTTTTAATCTCAAAACTTAAATTCAAGATATCACTTAAAAGATTGGCGGCGAGTTTTACTTGAATTATGATAATATCGGGTATACATCTTTTGTTGTTGTTTATAAATCACAATTATCCTCCACAGCTCCACTTAATGACTTAATGCAGTACACGACATGATACATTAGAAGTGAATAGCATCTCGCATTAAAAACATGGCTGATGTAACAACCTTGTCACACAAAACTGACGAAAAAAGACAACTATGAATTACCAATTTTACCCGTGGGAGAAACCAAAATGACATGATCTGATTCTGTGTGCCGAAGTCGCCATTAACGACGACTCAGCGAAGCTGCGTCCATAGGGAAACGCATAGCATATTCGTATTCCGGGGAAGAAAGAAAGAAACATCATGTGTTCTTCGGAGACGATCAACATCGCTGCGAGTACACAGAAACTTGATGTTGATAATCGAATTGCTCTCCGCTTCTACTACAGAATCGCCGATAATATCCTCAAACAGGTCTTTCTCCTTTACACCAACCAGTTTTTAGATTTTGTAACATTTCATTTGCTTTGTAAGCATATATAGATATAGGAAGAGGATGGGGGAAACATAGATAGGGTTCACTGCGATATTACAATTTTCAGCGGTTAAATAGTAGTATCTGTGACTAGTATGAAATTATTGCATGCATGGATTTCACTATCCAACTTTCATGCTATTCTTATGTTTGGTTTTTCATTACATTCATGTCATGTTATGTTTTGCAGCATTGTGTAAGTAATACTTCAGTACTGCTAATTGCTTGTTGACATTTTATTTTTTATTCTCTGCTCCTGAATTTATTATTCAGCTTTAATATCTTTTTAATGTGGTAAGATTTTCTTTTCAAGATAAAGTTTTCAATGTTTGCTTCTCCAAATATTGGTTTTGGTATTGCAGGCTGATATCTTTCGTGCAGAGACAAATATAGTTGATCTGTATATCATGCTCCTAAGATTTTCCAGGTAATACTAGATGGTCCTTGTATTTTATTTTACTCATAAATTGCGTGTACTGTCTTCAGCTGAATGGTTTAAAATACTTGGTCAATATTATATTCTATTTCTTATTTTTGCCATCAAACTGAATTGAGGGTCTTTCCCCTTCGTTGATGTTAGTTTGGTCTCTGAGACAATACCTCGTCACCGAGATTATCGATCATCTCCACAATGCAAGAAAGAAGCTTTGAGAAAGGTTAGTTTTCATATCTTCTTTGGATGATAACTTGTTACACATTCTGGGATGTAAACTGATTTTAAGGTTCTTGCTACAGAAATTGTTGCATTCTGTGAATGAGCTAGAGAAATTGAAACCGAAGGTGCAACAGAAGATCAATGAGTTTAACAGCAGGCGAGCATACCAACACAATGGGTGGGAAAAATGTCATTCAAATAATTTTATGGATTTTTCTCCAGCAAAAAAGCAAACTTTGACTAGTTATAATAAAAAAAAGGTAAAATTTGCCTGAGAATTTACATTGAATGTTGTAGCTCATCAATAATAATCATTCCTTACAATTACATATGTACTTTTGGTTGATAGCTTTTTGGCTATTTCTATGCTCCCCAACTCCCCTTTCAAAGAAGTTTTGTATCAATATGCTATTATATATGTGACCAGGCAGTCATACCAACCACTGGAGAGTTTGTTTACCAAGGATCAAGGGGCCAACAGTTTTCTAGTGTAAGGCCTGTGGAAGAGAATATGCAGAGACTGTAAGTATTTTACATTTGGACTTTTCCTTCATGTATTATTGTACTTGCTTTCTCTGCAGGCATGAAGTTATGCGAAGGTTTTCTTATTCTGTTTGGTTACTTTGATTGTCATACTAGAATTCTGCATATGAAAGTTGATAGTGTTAGATGGACTTTTTTGTTTGATAACTCTTGCAATTATGCTTGCTTTCTGTAAATCTCTAAGTCTCCTACGCCCAAAGGAGGAAACTCTCTCCAGACATTCTATTCTAGGTCCCAATGGGCTGAAAGGGCAGTGGCGACCACCTGCAAGTGATAAAGGGGTATGCTTGGTATTTTGCTGTCTTTTAATTCAGTTCAAAAACCATCTTGAATGTTGTATCTGGATGTAGGTCAGGTATCCCACCATCATAGATCTTTCTCCAGTTGAAATTCCAAGGTTATGGCCTATTATAAGTTTCTGTTGTTTCTTTTTTTTTTTTTGTTGCCTTTTCTAGATAATGGTACTTTATTTAAATAATTTATTTAAAAAAGGGGTTTCATTTGATGTATAGTGTAAAATTTGAGGCTTGTCAAGGTATTACCCTTGATGGCCCTCAAGTTAGTTAAGTTGGTTAAGCTATTTGACATCCACCCTTTTCCTATTCCCTTATCCCCTTCCCCTTCCCCTCCCTTCTTGGATAAAGCACCTTGAGCTGGTTTATCTATTTACTTTTTATATTAACTAAATCCATCCTGTTGGATTCCCTGTCTGAACAAACAGCCTTCAACAACCCTTGGTAGATGGATCTCTGAATAAAAAAGATAATAGCATTTCAGAACAACATATATCAGATTTAGAATCAATTCATACCCAGAGTGATGATTGCAAGGCAAAGCATGCTGATGAAGCTCCTTCTCTTATTTCTTTTAAAGCAACTGAAATTCCTGCTCAAATAGAAGTCATCAGACAGCCTTCACCTCCACCTGTACTTGCTGAAGTACAAGATTTGGTTCCTGCAGTGTTACCTCATGTTAATGAGGAAGGATGTAAGACAGAGATTCCAATGTCGGATAGTATTGTTCGTGCTGAGTCTCCGCTGCAACTACACATTGTAAGAGCTAATAACCTCACTAATTGGATATTGTCCTCTATTCTTGACTACAAAATACCTAACTATGTATTATTAATTCATAAGAGATGTCATTTTATCAAAGAAAAAATTTTGCTGGGTGAATCACCACTAGCTTTGACAATTCAAATGATCATCTGGTGAATGAGAGGTACTCAGGTCAGTTATATATGTAGCAAGCTTGGTGCATATTATTATATGCTTCAGCTTAAGGTGGAGTATTAGAAATAATGTAATTATAGTAACAATGTAAATAGGACAGATTATTTGTTAAGCAATTATGTTAAGGGAAACTACATATTCTTGTATTTATGACCCTTAATATAAATATATGCTCTGGTGTGTAATTTTACACAGAATTCATCACATGCCCTTTTCTCTCATTCTCAACACTCATTTTTAGGTTCATTTTCAGTATTCCCTATTTTCCTGATAATTGTTTATATGTGCAGTCAACTTCTATGATGGAGAGTTTTATGAAGCTTGCCAAGTCAAACACTGACAAAAATTTAGAGACTTGTGGAATCCTTGCTGGTTTGCTTGTAAGTGATTTTCACATTTTATTTTTGGTCTTGAAGCAACAAGCAAGGTAGATCCTGGATGAGCTTGGGACCCTAAGATATATATGCATTAGCCTCCTGTTTTTTTCCTCTTGTATTAAAGGTTGTGCATTTACTATCTTAGAAACAAAGTTAACCTATTGCTGGATTACCAGCAGCCAAAAAGAAATTTAAACTTGCGTTATAATTTCATGTTATGTCCATAGCAACAATTTGTGGACTGTCTTTTAGTCGTGTGTTTGGGCATGCTTGCTATGCACAACATATTTTTATACGTTGGGTTGTAAATTTTTCACTGTGGTTGGTTTTAAATTTGGATGTATCTGTTAGCTTAAATCATGAGATATTGATTGTTATTTTGCTAATACAACTGATCTGCAGAAAAACAGAAAATTTTATATTACCGCTCTAATAATCCCAAAGCAGGAGGCAACATCCAGTTCTGTAAGAAACAATTAATCGTAATCCTTTTGAGTAATATATTTACAATTATTTATTCTAAGTTTGTTACATTTATTGTACTTCTTGAGCAGTGTCAAGCTACAAACGAAGAAGAGATATTTGAAGTACAGGATAAGCAATCTCTTTTCCCCCTTGGGTGGATCCACGTGAGTTCAGTTTTCTGCATGTGGACACTGGTTATAAATTGCCCTTGAACTTATTGAGCCTTTATCACTTTTTGTGCCACATTTGTAATTGGAGGAAACAGATTGGGGTTTTGATTTTTTTTCCCTTTATATTTCCTAACTTCCAAAGAAATATATAATTTAATGCAGAATGAAAATTTTTCTTGTGCTACTTACTCAATAGTCTGTAGTCTCTTTGAAAAACGTTTGGACACTCTTAATGCTCTATTCTTTATTGGGTGAAATTCCATGTGAGCTCTACTATTATAATGTGCGCCCCATAAAGTTTGTTGAAACGAGAATGTGGTTAATATTCCTCGGTTTCATTTGTATTATATCCAAATTTCTTATTTTTAATTTGCTAGTCTTCCCTTGTTGCAACACTGATATATTTCTGCATTGCCAGACACATCCTACACAATCTTGTTTCATGTCATCAATTGATGTACACACCCATTACTCTTATCAGGTGAGTTCAAGAGAGGTTTCTTAAATTTTAGTTGAGATTGTTATTTTGTTTGTCTTAGTCTTTGAGATATATTTTTGCTATTTGTGATGAGGAAATGGTAGGAAAAGAGAGAAGATCTTCTAATGGAAATGTTTTATATGTTAGTGATTTTGCTAAAATTTATTCTTCTATCATTTTTGTAAAAGATGGGAATTATTTGTAGTACCCTAGAGGCCTCTCTCTCTCTCTATCTCTCTCTCTCTCATACATTTGTTATGCTTTCAATTACTAATCAAGCTAAGTACATTTTATTGTTCTGGTATTTTCTTTATATTTTTTCTTTGTATCTTATACAAATCTTGTCTCTATAGATTATGCTGCCAGAAGCTGTTGCAATAGTTATGGCACCAATGGACAGTTCAAGGTAACATCGTGTCTCAAGATGTGTCTTTCTTGATGTGGGAAAATGGCGAAGAAAGCATATCCATAAAAAAAGTTAAGTTTTTGGTGAGACTAAATTTGATATAATTATCAAGCATTTGACTGCCTTAGACAGTTAGATTAAAGGCTATTGTACTAGAAAGTTCTTTTATTCACTAGAACTGCATGACTTGGCTTGAAATCCTAGGATCCCTCATTGGTAAGTGATCAGTAATCTCATATAGGAATATTTGTAGAACTGTAATTCTATGATAATTCTAATTTTTTTCAATAGGTTAAACTAATCACTTGCCCCTATAGGTGTCACTCATTTGGGAAGTCTTATCTAACTAGATAAGGTCGATTACATAGATCATACAATGTCATTCAGCCTAGTTAAAGATCAAAGTTTCAAGATGCTATTTACCATGAGATTCCTTTTGACAACTTCCTCCAATTTCTTTTTTTGGTCTCCTTCTCTTCATAGGACTAAAAACCATGCAGTTTACTCTTTTCACTGGTGCTTCCTGGGACTTCCTTTGAACATGTCTAAACTATCTTAACCGATTTTTTTTTACCACACATCTATTTTAGCATTTTCATTTCCACTGCTCTCACATTTTTTCTTGTCCTTTTAATGCCCAACATCTACTATTATAGAGTATAGGCAGAGATGATGTAACAGTACAATAAAAATTGCCTTAATATAATAGGTATTTTGTGATCATAAATCCTTTCTCCAGTTTAGCTGCTAAGAAAAATATATAAAAAGATAAAAATAAGACATTAATATAATGGCTTCACTCTTGGTTGTGCCTCTCCTACGTCAGCTTGTTTAGTATTCTTTCCCCACTAACGCTAAAAGGAAAATAGCGGGAATCTTGAGATTTACGTACTAAATTTCGGTGGTGCCGAAAGATTGTCTATTTGGAAGTGACTTGTATCTGTTTACATTTAACAGAAGCCATGGCATTTTTCGGTTGACAACCCCTGGTGGAATGTCGGTCATTAGACAATGCCAGCAGCGTGGCTTTCATCCACATAATCAACCTCCAGATGGTGGTCCCATTTACGATACATGTACAGATGTTTACATGAACCCAGATTTAAAATTTGATGTCATTGATCTTCGATGAGAAGGAGTTTGTTGTTTCTTGACCTAGCCATCTAATTGTTCATATTACCATTGAAGCAGCCGTGGACATCATAATGCATGTCTTGTCTGGCTGTGTTTCTAAAAAGATCGGAACTATTCACCCATGCATGGTCATTCAGCAGGTTTGGTCCAATTCTGTGCTTTCTGTGCAGATATCTATGATTGTTTCTTTCATCCTGTATTATATCACCATCAATTAAAAGTACCTAGTAGCTCCAATCTATGGGGTGAATCAAATATAGAGCTTCAGCTTTTGGACTGTTATTACTATAAAAAAATTACTATAATTTGATCACAATTTTTATTCAAAAAAGTCAAATACTATTGATTTAAAATAAATTAAAAAACTAAATAAAATAACCATCCTGGTATTATTTTCAGACTAATTCCATGGATAATTGAACAAAAAAGATCAAGAGCTGTGTATTCAGACAAGTGAAATTTCAAGTTTAGAGTTGTGATAAATCCGAAAACAACTACAGATTTGTTGATCTTTCGTTGTTCCTGATGACTTTGGTTCACCTTAATTATTATTTAAAAATAAAATAAAAATCAATACGTGATGTTGAACTGTTTGCCAATCCTTGGTTCATTCTTGAAAAAGTCATTCTCTTGAAATGAATGAATACAATAATAAAACATGGATAAAGATGTTTGATAATAATTACTGATGGAAGCGACAAAATTGGTTACTTCCATGGAAGTAGGTGGAGCTACTTTCAAATTAAGAACTTGCGTGAGATTTGTCAACTAGATTAACCTGAAAAGACTAGTCTGTATTCTGTACTAATTGTTTAAAATTGTCTAGAAATTTGAATGAAATGAATTTATTATTATGTAGATCTTAAAAATTGCTTATTAGGTGTGCTTCTACAGTTCTACTGTTTCGCTTGTGATGGAGAAATTTTATTTTGTTTTTGAAAATTTCATAGAAGGGAATGGGGTTTCAATCCAAAACAAAAAAAGTCTTGTAACTTGAAACGTATTTATCGAAGACTCTCATTTAAAATATTAACATCAACAAAACCATTAAAAATCTTTAATCCAAGTTGATTGGAGTAAGTGATATATGAATCCAAAAAATAAATAAAAAAACAAATCTAAATGAAGTAATGAGAATAAGTGGTGACTTAAAGAAGAGAAAAAAAATCTAAATCTCATTATCACTGATTTTCTTTCATTTTTGAATGAACTATGCATAAAAGAATCACAGTTTTATTCCATGTCACATGCAAGAACTTGAGTTTAAAGAATTTCAAACTTTCGGTAGCTAAATTATTTATTTTAATTTTGATATTATAAAAGTCTATTACTTTAAATTTTATATTACAAAATTTTTGTCTTAATTTTGTAAAAATAATTTATTTAGATAAATTTTTATTTCTTTTTCACTATTTTACATGAAAGGAAACCGATTAAGATGAATGAATTTATTAATAAGTTATTGGTTTGAGTGAATTTGATTCTAAACAAGATCTTTGATTTAAGTATGGTGGCTAAAAAATAATAATTAAGATGTGAGTCAATTTTTTCAACAGTTATAAAATTAGTAAATATTTTACATTAATAACGATAAAAAAAATAAGTGACTTCCTATGAACCCACTTACAAATTTAAGTACTCTTTCCAATTGGATGACTCTATGCGAGTGAGATATTTGCTGGAGTGATGACATTTTATTTTCTCTTTGGATCCTTCAAAGCAATCACGTCCAAGTCTCTACATCATTTATTAATAAAATGAAGATTGGTCACACTCAACGAAGTGTACAACATTTCTCGAACAGATTATGATTTCGGTTACATCTTTTCTTGCCCCAAACAATGGTTCCTGTTAAGGCCAATATTTTTGGTTGATGGATGCTTTGTGGGGTCCTTCAAACAGTTGGTGAGTGGGTTCCCATGCTGTGGGCATCGGAAATAAGGACTATTTTGTCATCATCATCAAGCCTCTGGGTTTTACTCATCGAGAGATTACTCACATGGCAACTTTTCAAAAATGGCTTTTCTGTCTTGGTGAAAAAAGTAACATTAGTTATCTGTCATGCAAGAACTTGCTCATCAAGGTACCAATCCTATAATTTGAACTTTGATCTCTTCTCCCCAACCTAATGCTTGCAAGACAAAATTTAGATGTAGTGATTTTTTGTATTATTCTCTGACTAGAAGTGAAGTTTCCTCTTATTAATACTGACATTTAATATAAATTTTGATTATGTAGATATTGAAGTAAAACTTCAATTCTAATTAGATAAGAAAATACAACTAATACTTTAACCTCAATTCACCCTTACATTAGAATGAAGGTTTCAATATTTCCAACTTTGACAACTCATAATAGACTTGTGTCATACAATACAAGCAATGTTCAGGATAAAGAATTATTAAGTCAGTATCATCCATTAATTTGACCAAGTTATAGCATATGTTTGGATAAAGCCGTTTTCGCGTCAAATTATAATACGTGACGACTTCTTTAGAATATAGGAAGGGCATGATAATTTAGGAAGGTTTTTATCATTGGAAAATACGGTGTAATTATTAGATAAATATAAATAACTCTTGCCGTTGCAAGTTTTATTGATTAACACGATGTTTTTTTACGGTCTTAACACGATGTTGAATAAGCATCTAGCAGCTTTGGTTTAAAGGAGTTGGTCCTTTCTAACTTAATAAAGTTATTGAACTTTTATAAACAGAATTTATAAATATTAATGAAGACAGAGTGGTGGTTGAACTTTTGTAAACAGAAATTTAAAAATTAATGAAGGCAGAGTAGTGGTTTAATTGTAAAAAATTTGCACCCTAATCCTCGAGTCCTTCTTCAATAAATTTAGTTAGCAGGTAGAACGTTCTTTCATTTCATCAGCTCCATTTTTAATAACGCAATTATAGAAAGATTTAACTATCAAATTTCAAAGATATTGAAGTAGCGAAACTTCTTTTTCCCTTTTTAAAATTTCTATGTCTATAGAAACTATAATTTGACTATGCTTCAATAAATTATGCTGATAATATATATATATATATATATATATATATATAGAATTACATAATGGTATACTTATTATTATATCTAGTGATCACAACCAAGATTTTGTTAATCGGTGAAGATTCTTTTTTATTTTTTAGAAAAAAATTAAGAAAACTTATTTAGTATAATTCTAATCATGGGGGTGATTAACTCAGAAAGATTGCAATTTGGTCCATCCACGTGTTATATGATTATTCAAACTAGTATTAAATATGTTATAAGAAATCATCCTCAAATACAAGGAACAAGAGATAATTGCACACACCTGGAGCTAACCTAATTTATAAATATTTATTTGACAGTGCTTCACAATCTACATGATTTTTTTAATTGTATAATAAATTGTGATTGTTTACCCTTTATGTTAGAGAAGAGACGATTAATGTTCCTCCACCTTAAAATTATATAAATATGACGGTGCAAAAAAATATACTACTTCATGAATGATTGAGATGAGAACATCTAAATTCTACACATCTTAATTAATTAATAGTTAATAAGTAATACTGGATTCTATTCCCTTAAATAAGCTTCTGAATTCAAATTAATTTTATGGATAAAAAAAATATGATTAGAAAAAAAAGAATTTTATTAAAATAATTAATCAAATTTTTTGATAAAAATTAATCATCAAATAAAACTGATGGAAATTTCTTAATATAACTTGATAGTAAGAAAAACAATTCTACACATCTTAAACTTTAAACAAGTTTTGTTGGGTGGCTATTTTACTGACGAAGACTCCAAACATTATTCCTTCAATTCAGCAGAATTAGATCGTGATTTCAGTCACATACCTTTAACCTTCACTGACTTTGCAGTTCACATCCATTTTTTACAATTTCCAAATTGTCACACATTACATTTTCTCCTTTTTTAAATCATATTCTCTGTCTTCCTCTTTTGTTTCTATTATCCAACAATAGTAGACAAAATATCCCTCGTGCCTCCTATTCAGAGAAGAACATTGAATCTCCTTTGATCTTCCAATTTTCACAGAATATCTCTATCCTTTGAAAATAAAATGGTTACACGCGCTCTTCCTTTTGTACACTGTATCTGGATGCCTTTTGTTTCCGTGTTTTCTGACTTGTAAATAAAAAGCAACCCCATATTTTGATTATTTTCAACCCATAAATCTATCATCCCTTGTTTTGCTTTTCACGTTTGAATTCTCTTCCTTGCTTTTTTCTCCTTTCTCACATCATCATTCCTTGGAGTCCACCTTGGTTTTTGCTTCCCTCTTCAATTTTCCTAACTGGTGGGAACTGTGTAGTTATCTATGTGTTCTAAAATAGTTCCCCCTCGTTTCTCTTTTTCCCATGATGTCCCTGAGCTACAAAAGCAGCAAGATGTTCAACGCAAAGACACAATGCTTCTTCAGTCAAATCATGACTTTGAGTTCAGCACTAGCAGAAGAAGCCTTTACTTTGAATCATCTTCTGCTGATGAACTTTTCTCCAATGGGGTGATCCTTCCCATTCAGATGCAGAAAAAGCGAAACACTACTAGGAAACACACCCTTTATGGAGAAGCTCCATATATGAGACTTCCTCCACTTCCATGTACCCCATCTAGTGTTGACAAAATAAAGAAAGAGAGCACTAGAGAAATTCTAGATGATAAGAAAGCTTACTCCACCTCTTTCTGGGATTTCAGTAGAAGCAAAAGTCTCAGTTGTGATACAAAGAAAAGTTTGATGTGTTATTCACCTCCTTTGTCAAGGAGCAACTCAACTGGTTCAGTGCCACAGCCAAAGAGAGTGAATTCAACCAGGCCGCATTCAGCAGCTAAGCCACTATCATCTTCAAGCTCCTCTACCTTAAATTTGTATCCTATACAAAGGTCTCATTCAGGTAAGAGTTATGGAGGATCTTATGCCAATGGTCTTTGGATTAATCCTGTTTTGAACCTACCAACTCCCTGCATTTCTAAAAAAAGTGGTAGTCTCTTCGGGTTGGGTTCTTTTTTACGTGTTGGGAAGGCCAAGAAAAGCAAGAAGTGATTTGTTCATGTTACTTCGTGGTTAATCTTGCTAATTGGCTTTGCTAGAAAGAAACAACTAATTAGCATGGTACTAAATGAAGTTGATTATGTTTATGCCCAGCTAATGATTTGGAGGGATAAAAAAATCTCTGATGGTCATTCAGTTAATAGGGCACAAGCTTGGGGGCCAGAACAATGGGAATCTGTCCATTTTTAATGCTTTGTCCCATCTTATTTTTTGTGATGAATCCTCCAATAAATGGAAGCTTTTGTGGCTAGGGCTTGTTCAGATTAGCACTTGTTTATTTATGAGAAATGCTCTTTTGTTCAACAACTAACATTTTGTCTTTAATTGCAAAACATATGACAATTAGAACTAGTGGTGCAGTTTCATGGACAAACAAATTCTTGATGAAACTTTAACTTTTGGAAAGTTCGTTTGTATGAGCCTTTGTTAGCTACTAACTCAGCTAATCATGGGCCATCCTTTGATTTATCTTTCAAACTAACGTGTTATTTAATTTGGAAATATACTGAATCCTCCAAACTAACGTGTTATTTATTGGACAACCAGCATTCGTGTCATAAATGGTGAAATTCCAATTAGACATGCTTGAGAATATGGTTAATCATATGCTGCCAAACAGTTGACACACTAGAATTGGATTCCTATCACTACCAGTCCATTGTTTCTAGCAGTTTTAACTTGGAATTAGTAATATTGTTTTACATCAGCGGTCCTGAGTAAATTAAGTAATTAATGCGTGAGTTAGCCTTGGAGTAAATTTAGTTCAGTCGCAATGTTGATAAGATAATGGGATCCCAAATGGTCCTAAAATTCACTACACAAGACCAAAAATCTTGAATCAATAAACTCGTGATTAGCTTTTTGGGGGATATAAATTATAACCATGATGGACTTCAATGGAAATTACTAGTTTTCTGATCACAAATTTATATGTGTTCAATTTTTATTAGAATTAAGTGCGCCTTGTGTGTGTTTTTTTGGGACCATAGAATGCGTTGTACTAGTATTATACATGTAGGTCTATGCAGTGGGCTTCTCCATCCTTCCTCGATTTTGTGGTGGATATACTATCTTTGTTCATTTTTAACTGTGATTTAAGGTTGTTACGTAGAAATAAAAAAATATAATATAGTTTCTTGATTTTAATAAAATAAATGTGAAATTTCTTATTTGACCTCTTTTTCTTTTTATTTCACAATAAATACGTGTTAAATTAATTAAATATTAAGAGTAAAGTAAGAGTATAATTAATAAATGAGTAATTAATGTCATTTTGAATTTTATAAATAACAGATAAATAAAAATAAAAATTATTTAAAAATTCGACAATTAAAAAGAAAGAAATCATTTATGCAATTTAGGATTTTATTGCATCATATTCATGAAATGGACTCGTTGGAAAAAAAATGAAAAATCCAGCAAATGGACTCACGACATCGAAAGGACATAACTACAATTAATTGGATGGTATTGTCTCTTTTATCTTCGCATGCATTAATGCCCGTGATTGTGACCTATACTATGCTTTGTCCTTGTAGATTAAATTTCTCCACCAATTATAACCCTAAAACCTTGATATCAATATATTGCAGAATCTCCTTCCTAAATTCTTATTAATATTTTAAAACACTTTTCGTTCAGGGATAAATCAAATTGTTCAACGTATATCTAAGGGAATATAATTCTTTTTTAACTTTAGGAGACTCTTACTATTCTAAGAATTCTTTGTTTACTATACTAAAAGAACAATATCTTTATTTTCTCATCAATACACGATTATATCAGTGGAGGGTGATTATAATTTACTATAAAAAAAAAGAAAAACAAACAGTTAAACATCATTCCTTATCCACATATTTTGCTTCACAAAAATTTACAAATTATTCCTTAATCTGGACATGTTTATAGTTTGGATCAACCTATCCAACCTAATTATATGAATTAAACTTCTAAATTGTTTGAATCTAATTCAATTCAACTCGATTAAAACGTGCTCATGAATAAATTGGATAATGAGTTATATTTTTTTAAGCTGATCCAATCAATATCATATAATTTAATTTATTATATATTAATTAATAAATACCAAACATATTTGTATTTTTTAACTCACATAGTTTATTAAATTAAACTCTTCATGATTTTTTCGTCTTTTTTAAGTTGTTTTTATGTCTGTCTTGATTTTGTTTATATTTTCACATACTAATATCATATTTTATTTCTATCCAAAATAAATAAAAAAATTATATTAACATTAAAATTATTAATTCTATTAGTCAAATATTTTCATAATTTGATTTCTCGAATGCATTTAATCATTATATAGTTAAAAAGATTTAGATAAAAATAAATTATTGTTCTAATTTTGTTTAAAAAATATTTTTAAAATATATTCATCCATTTAATCCAACTTGACCCAACTTATTTATGATTGGATTAAGTCTGCAAAAAATATTACACAAATCCAACTCATAAAATTTTGATTTGGTTGGATAACGAATTTCACCAAACCCAACCCATGAACACCCATACCTTATCCATATTTTATTCATCAACATGTTCTAATATAATTCTAATAAGAAGTCTTGTATTTGCATAATTGCGTATTTTTATTAGAACCGCATTAAAATCATATGTAATTTCAATTCTATTCAAAGTATTAGAACTGTATCTCAAACATATCGATGAATAAAATCTTGATTTTTTTTAAAAAAATACTTCTTAAATACATATATAAGAATAACGAACATCTATATTAGTATAGGATAAGTGTGTACTATACCAATATTTTTTATTTTTTTTGAGTTTTTGGACTTCATAGCTTATAGCCAAACAAAAATAAAAACTACACAGGCTTTGTTCAATTCCTGCACATAAAACCGTTCCTGTTGCTGTAAAGATGCAAACTCAAAATGATGTTAAAAGAATTATGTCAAGTGGTAATGCCATGCTGCTGTGCAGATGATACCTTATAGGGCAGAAGAGTTACGTGAGACATATAGCTGATTACTAGCCAGTACTTGAACCAACAAATAAAAGTGAAAACAGTAGTGAGACATATTGATGTATCTAGGCCATTGCATTGTCATTTTTCACTTACTCCAAATTACTCTTTCCATTTTCATTACTAAGAAGCACACCTTAAGTCAGCAATTGGTTCTGTATGTGCTACTTACATATTTTACCCTCAATGTCCAAGCCTCTATACTTGCTAATCACAGTAACTATCTACGTATGTGTTCCCCATGCAAATGACGGCAGTTTCCAAAAATCATCACATACCTAATATACATGCAACATTGCAACTGCAATTTGTATAATTGCTTCACCTGTGCTGACATGAACCAGAGGCATTCTAGCAGAGTTGATGAGGGTCAGAGAACTGAACATGTTTATGGTGAGAGAATCCTTAACTTTTTGCTACTATTCATCGGAGTCATACAATGTTACTTATGAACACTTTTGCTTCACATACTTGTTGAGTTGTTCTCCAGTAACAGATGCAATCAACATTTAGAAATGTCCAGAGCCAAGCATAGAAGAAAAGTAAAATATGCTTTCTTACTTTTCTTTCTCCACTAACAGAAGCTTTCTATAGCAATTCCGTCTGATTTACATCAGTGCGGGAAGTTCTTGAATGGAAACACAATTATAGCATGTACGTTCTGAATGAACTCAAATGGCATACACCAGCTAAACAGCATCTGCAAATTTTACCTGTTCCTTTTTAGGGAAGTTGGTCTTGTCTCCAATGGAAAAGACTCCCTTAATTCACCTAAACAATGCCTTAGACTATGGGCCTATTTAGATGAGCTTCTTTAGAAGCATTTCTAGAATAAGGAAATAAGAAAAAAAATATGAAATTAACTTCTCTATAAGGTAAAATGAGTCATTCATTAATTAATTTGTAAATGTCCTCTCATATTTTAAAAAAATTATGAGAAAACTTTTACAAATTAGTTAATGGAGAACTCATTTTAATTTATGAAAAAACCTACCTTATTTTTCTTCTTATATTTTAATCTTAAAAGTGCTTCTAAAGAAGCTTACCCAAACAGACCCTAGCTTTCCTAATTGTAAAAGCCAAGCAATGAACAATTTTCTTTTCTTTTGAGTATTTATTTTATTTTTTCTGAAGATGCATTTGGCTTTAGAGGGTGTGACTTGTTGGTCATGTGTTTGAATTTGGAAATAGTCTCTTTGCATATGCAAGGGTAAGGCTGCGTAAAATATCCCTTCCTCTTACCTGCGCATGTCGTGGAGCATTCGGACAATGGATTACGTATTTTTTTTTTTATGCATTTGACTTTAATGTAGTTTAAAACTAGTATTGCTGACTAAACCACTTGGGTAGGATAGGATATTAGCAGCAAAATGAAGAATTTCATGCATTCATTATTTATCTATCACTAGGTATTTATTGCAAGTCAACCAAACAAACCATATATTTCTACTCTTATTTTTCAAAAAATATATGAAAATGATCATTTTTCACCATACTATCCAATATCTGTTAACAGAAATGTAGAAGATTTCATTAGTGGTCACGTATTTGTAAACATTAAAGTCACTGGTACAAGCTGTGCAAATTTAAATATGCCAATTTTACTATTCTTCATGTCATAATACCATATTAACAGGGGACAAGATTACGTTCTTTCTTAGATTGAAGGTAAAAAAAATAAAATAAAATGAGCAATTAAAACTGCAGCATCCAGTACATTAGGATTCTAGCAAATTGATAAAAGTGAGACAAAGATTTTTTCATAGAAGCGAAAAGGAAGTAGCAGTAACAATATTATTAACGTATAGAATGTACAAGCTACTATATTTTCAGATAACCAGAGGCAGAATTCCACAAATGAATCAAGTTTTGGATTTATTTGGATGGTTGATTTGATTTGGCAATTACCATTATTTATTTATATGCACAGTGGTGAAAGTAAAAAGTCAGCAAGCATCGGCAATTGGCCTCATTCAGGGACTTTGTAAGATTCTGCAGTAACCTCGGTGAGCCACAAACCAGGAAAAAGAGACTACAAAAAATGAAATGAAATGAATTAAGAGAAAGAAAGAAAGCATGGATTGAATTGATGGTGTTACTATTAACATACATCCAAATTCTTCTGGACAATTCTGGGCCTCCTCTTGGGCCTCCTGGGAGGTCTGGTTCCCAGCAAGGCCCAGAAATCCTGTTCCACCTGCTCCTTCGAGAGTGAAACCGAAAACTTGGCTCTCTCTTCCATCTTCTTCTGGAGTTGGTTGGTGTGATGTGGATATGGTGCTTTGGTCCTCAAATTCCAGGGTTTGAGATCGACCATGGTGGAGTCCTTGACGCACCTCAGGAATCTCTGGTTGCCCCATTTGAGGTAGGGCATGGAGAAGTTGTGGAGAGGCTTCGATCTTTCTGTTTCTGTTTCTGCCACCATAGCCATAGCCATAGCCTTGCTCTTACTCCGCAAATTGCAGCCAAGTCTAAGTTTATATATGCAATGCAACAATCAGACGGTCGCCGGCTCACGTTCGGTTTTCTATTCCTAACTCTTTTTTTTTATAATTTCCTAACTTTTTTTTTATAAATTTCCTAACATGATTAATGTAACCGTATTTTTTAAAAATAAAATATATACCTTCAGAAAAAAGAGACATGTAAGAATGTGACGAAAAACGATAAAAAAAAAAAAAACTGTGTGTAAAAATTATGGTTTGAAAAACATATCAAAGTTGTTATATTTATGTATGTATGATGTAGGTATATTAATATTAATAAAAATAAATTTAGCAGCATTATATTACATGATAACATGGCTCTATTTAATCAATGTAATTTAACGCTTTTAGTTGGAATTTATTATAAATAATATATATAAGATTAAATAAGATATAAAATCTATATAAAATTTGGTAAATTTTATTATTTTTAATTAATAAAATATGTGTTTTTTACATTTTAATTATTTCATCTCGTTTAAACAATATTGTCTCTCATATTTTGTATAGACGAAAAGTATTCCAAAATTTAAATTCAAGATTATGAAATAACCTTGTATCAATTTATCTATTAATCTATATACTTAATGGTTAATATTTCTTATTAAAATTATGATAAATATTGACTAATATTTTTGAGATACTAGTAAAAGTAGAATTTTTTTATTGAAGTGCGTAAAAATGTATTTTCTTATAATTTTTAAATATATTTTTAATAAAAAAATCTTATAATTTCTTAATTAATATTTTAAGAAAACACTAAATGGATACTAAAATTATTTATGTATTTAAGTTATATATATAAAGATAATATTTTCAAA
Organism: Glycine tomentella; assembly: GCA_007407185.1. Classification (NCBI taxonomy): domain Eukaryota; kingdom Viridiplantae; phylum Streptophyta; class Magnoliopsida; order Fabales; family Fabaceae; genus Glycine; species Glycine tomentella. The sequence goes on from PYAF01005626.1 coordinate 112,052, forward strand.
ATAAATACTCATATAAATTAAAATAGTATAAGATTTGTGTGAATATTATATATAAACATATAACTAGTATTATTTGATTAAATATATATTAAAAGTTTTAAAAAATAATTGAAGTATTAAAATTAAAAATATAAGTAAAATATATTAAAAAAAAGTATAAATATCAATTATTTAAATTAAAATATAAATCAAATTTTTAGTTCACTAAATATTAAAGGAAGTGCAGAAAGTGAATCAGTTTGTGTTCCACGTAAGAAAAATTCTGGTCCCCATATATATTATGCAGTTCCGCTTCTTTTTCTCGCCTTTTATCGTTTAATGTGCTGCGCCTCTTTCCTGTGCTCTTCGCCTCTTCCGCTTCCTCTTCCACTTAAACAGACAACTTGTTAATTTTGGGCATAGTGCTTGACCAAAATTAAAAGGCAAGAACCCTAGATTTTGGCAAAAATCGAGAGGCACTCTGATACAGGCAGCTGAAGACTCTTGATGTTGAACAGACAACGTGGCACTCAAAGAAGCTTAGAGATCTTCTGTGTCAAGTAAGTTTCAATCTTCCCCACTTGCTCTCTTGCTTTAACAAATCCGTCCAGAGTGGTTCTCCAATTAGAGCATTGTTGAGGTGACCCTGTTTTTGCTAATGTTTGCTTCAAAATATTCCTGCTGCAAAAACATTACTATTTTCTTATACCTTATTGACTTTTTTTGCTAGCCATGTAGCATACGGCAAACATGGAAAATTTTTTGCTACTTGCAGTAGAAATATTAAAATTATATTTATATTGCAAATTGATTTTATTTCATTTGCATCTTTTATTGTTCTTAAAATTTTTGTGGTTTAGTTTATGCTAGATTCATGAGGGAGATTGTTGTAGATTTAGTAAAATGGAAGCCCTAGACCACAATGCCATTTCTTCTCTCTGTCTATCATTTGTTGCATCGTTTGTTCTATCGTGGCCTGTAAAGGTCTTCAACCGTGATTTCTTTGATTAATTAAGGTATAAGGTAACAATTCTAATTCTTTCGTTACGGTCAATTTATGTATTTAGTAGTCACAATTACATGATTAATAAACATCTGTCTACTGTAAGTTTGCCTTAAAGCTTTTACTGATGAAACACAACTTTTTTTGCCTATTCATTTGGGTATACTGTCTGCAAATACCTTAAATGCTAACGACATAGCTGTACAAATGATGTAGCTTGATAGAAAATCACTGATCAATGGTCATGAATACATATGGTCAAATAAGCATAACTTCTTGGTGTGTTCCGTATGCATTTCATGTTACAGACCTGTCAGTGAACATATGCATTTCATTTCTATTTATATAATTTTTTATCACTTGCTAAATCTTTGAATATGACTTTGTTGTTTGTAACTTTTTTTTAAATTACATTGATAGTCTTTCAAAGTCCCCTTATCTGTCATTTTTTCTTCTCTTACTAAATCATGGGCCTTTTAACCCAATTCATAATTGTTATGTCTTTCTGCAAGTCACCAGAAATGGATAATAATGAAGTTAATACCAAAGAAATGACAGAAACAATGATGCAGATTGATAGGACATCTGACCACTGTATCAACACCGTGCATGTTACAGACGTGATAATATGTTATCATCATTTAATTTCATGTACATATACCATTATGTAAATAACTGATTGTCTATTGGTTTTCATGATACATGTAGCCGTATGTAGAGATTGTCAGGAGCTTTGCTATCAAATGGAAAGACCAGCTGGAGGAAACATGACATCTGATTGATGCTCATGGAAATCATCATATGGTCAAGTACAACAGGTGTCTGAAAAATCCTCAAATTGGGACAAACGGTCCATCAATTAGATAATTCTATCATCTTGAAGGTAATTGTCAAATAACACTATTATGGAGAATCTGTATTCGTTATTACTATGTTTAAAACTCCCTCAGAGCCCCAAGCATTCCCTATACAAACAGAATCCTGAGTGTTCTGTATTCCGTGTATGACTGAATGAATATAAGATTTCTGCCAGTGCATTAGTAAGTTTCAGCGTAATACTAATGTTTGTATTTTTTTCATAATTGCTTACTACATATTTCTGACAATATTTATTGGTAATTTCAGGATGTCCCCAGTGAAATGTATTACTACCTTAAGGACATAGGTTTCACAACAATCTGTTTTGAAGAAACAACTGCATGCAAGATTGTGTTTAACCACTGGAGAAAGAACGTTAAAATAGGTGTTGGTTGAAAAGCTTTTGTATGAGCCAACATTTAAAAGCTGACTTCGAGTTTATTATGGAGTTTCCATACCCAAGTAGCAACATAGTGCACTGGTGGATATGTTGATTGCAACAGATATCTTTTAAGTGTCATCTTTTAAATTTGCACATTAATAGAAACTCTATGCAAAAGTTACAAGTTGTCTTAGATTGTAGTCATTGTCTTGCACTATTAAACTATGTTTTGTAGTTGTATGGATATATATATATATATATATATATATATATATATATAAGTTGCTTTTGTTTTTTTCTTTGCCTTTTTGATCAATGTTAATATGTTTAATGCGATAATGTGCATTATAATGTATATGCACAGGTCAAATACTAGTTTCTTGTAAATTTATAAACATATTGTAGGTAATGAAATCTTAGATTGTTTTATCAGTCATTGAGTATGGAAGTGAGTTTGTGTTTGATTATCAATTCATATAGTAAAAGATGTCATTGGTTGATTGAATATTCAGCTCTTGTAATGATCTTATTGTGGATAAAACGGCGACACCTCCCTTCATTTCGTCTTTGATAATATAAGTATAAATTTATAGAACATTATAATTATAATTATTCTAGCCATCAAACCTAAGCTGTTGAACTGAAACATTTTGAATTAGAACAATTTGTTTTTTAATCTCAAGACCTCTGCATTAAATATCATATTTTGTTACTTATTTAATATTATTACGTCTTAAAAATTGTAAGACCATCACAAATAAGACAACCTTATTTTTATCTCTTTAAATTGTAATATTTTTTTAATTATTTTTGTTTTTTTTATGTTATTTACATTTATTTGTGAATATTATGTATATTAATGAAATTAATAATTTAATTTTTTAGTAAATTTAATTTATGTTTATTTAAATAATTATTTTATTACCAATATACCTCAGCTGATTGATTATGATGAATAAATTATTATAAATTATCCTGTATCTATTTTTTAGAATAGATGTAGAAGGGGCCACCCAGATCTAGCCCCCTCTTCCCTCAAACTTCTTATACTACTGAATACTTATAATTGCCAAAAATACGTTGCATGAATTTATTGCTTGAAATTGGGTGTGAAGGTTAATAACTGGAGTGAGCCGACTGTAGGTATTTATCTTGTTGGAAAGCCTTTTGAGTTCAAACACTACAATTAGAGATGAGTCCCAATTTTTTGTAAATATTGGAGCTCATGTATTGTTTTGTGCTTGTCAAACACTAGACATGTGTTTTCTTCTTGTATCATTAAATGATTTAATTTTTTTTCTTTGTCTATTTGTATGTATTTTTATTAGCTTTAAATCTATAAATAACTGAAAAAATGTAGAAAAATTTCTTAGTAAATTAGAATCTAACATTTAAAATTTGTCAAAAAATAAATTAGATTAGAAAAATAATTTTTCTTATATTAATTTGAAAACAAAAATAAAGAGTGATATTCAAAAAATGTAGAAAAACTAGTTTTTTTGGTTTTATTTAGTTTGCCCGTGTACTCTTGGGTAGAAAGGGAATAATATACTATGCACTTCCAGGAGTAGATAGACAAACAATTGTGTAGTAAAATACAAGGGGTCAAAATAGAGAGAAAAAGAGTAATTTTTTTAATGGATTTAAGATTAGAAAAATAATTAGAGAATAGTATACACAAATTAATGTCTTAGATTTTAATTTCATTTTTTAAATAGACCCAACTCACCTTCAAAGTTCAAATATTCAATATTCAATTTTTTTTTTCTCTTGTTAGTTTCTGTTACCGAACACTTATATGACTCCATATCTGACTTCATATAAAAGGATTGAGTATCAAAAAGATCATAAATAAAAAAAATTACAGAAATCAAAAGCAAAAATTGGAATATTTATCAAATAAAAACAAAAAGATATTTAAACTTGAAATTAATGTATAAACTTTTAATTTGATTTTTGAAATGAACCCAGAGCTTACCTTCAATATTCACATTCTCCCTTCAAAACAAACTCCAACATACGCGTATTTCTCTGTTCAAGGTTGCATAAACCATAATTGACAATTTCTTTTTTGTTTTTTTCGCTTGCCTTTATTTTGGATGGTGAGCATGCACGCTCCCTTCCTTTGCTGTTATTTTATGGTTGCATTTTTTTTTGTTACCCCTGAATTTTTTCGTGCATGCTATTTTTTTGTTAACACTGGATTTTTTTCATTTATTATCCCATGTAATTTTTGAAGTTTGGGTATGTTTGATTGTGTTTTTGTTTTTTGATTGCTTGCTGCTTCATATAATTTATAGTCTTTTTGTAGTTTATTGCTTCTTCTGGGACGTCTTTGTACAAGGTTAATAAAAACCCGGGGAGAAATATCAGGGCGCGTTGAGTGCCTCAAAGGTGAAGAAATAAAGTCCACACTACCACGCATGGTGGCAGTCCATTAAGCGATTGCGACCACATTTTTTTGGCATAAACATATACAGTACCATTCTCTTCACGACAATGGTACCAATAACGATAACGATGTTGCTACTCCCAAAAAACAAGGTAACATGATATCCTTATTGAGTTTTCGGAGATCTTGCTATATTTCCGTTTAAAATATTTGAAACATATTTTTTTTTTGTCTAATTTTTATTTGAATGGTTTCAAGTTAATCTTTAGTTAACACGGCTCGCGGAGGTTGACATTTGATGGTTCATATGCATGCAGAAGACCTATTTGATGAAATGCGTGAGTAAAACAAACTCCGTTATTGGAGCCAGCTACCTTGTGAGAAAATAGCGTTGGATGTTTCCTAAACATGTACCATTTTTAAGTATTTATAATATAAATTGGAGTTATGGGTAGTAAAACATTGTTCAAGTGGCCAAAGCAAATCACGAATTCCCTAGTTGTGCAGTTAATTAAGGCAGAAAAGGACGTGCACAAAGCTGTGAACATGTTTGATTCTGCAACTGCTGAGTATGGTAATGGGTTTCGTCATGATCATGAAACTTTTGGTCTTATCATCTCTAGGTTAGTCACT
>PYAF01005626.1:117398-139608 GCA_007407185.1 Glycine tomentella
GTGCATAGGCCCCTTGATGCCATCAGGGTTTTCCACAAGATGGAAGGTTTTCAGCTTAGGCCAACACAGAAGGCTTATCTTACAATACTTGATATTCTTGTGGAGGAAAACCATGTAAAGAGGGCTATTGGTTTTTACCGTGAGATGAGAGAATTGGGTATTCCACCTAGCATTGTTTCCCTCAATATTTTGATCAAGGCCCTCTGCAAAAACAAGGAGACTGTTGATTCTGCTTTACGAATATTTCAGGAGATGCCCAACCGTGGATGCCAACCAGATTCATATACGTATGGTACATTGATTAATGGGCTGTGTAGACTTGGAAATATCAGTGAGGCAAAGGAACTATTCAAAGAGATGGAGCAAAAAGGTTTTTCAGCTTCTGTTGTTACCTATACTAGTTTGATACATGGCTTGTGTCAGTCTAATAATTTGGATGAAGCTATAGGATTGCTTGAAGAAATGAAAAGAAATGACATTGAGCCAAATGTTTTTACTTATAGTTCTCTGATGGATGGTTTATGTAAAGGTGGTCATTCATCAGAAGCAATGCAGCTATTAGAAGTGATGGACAAAAAGCACCATTTGCCTAACATGGTCACTTATAGTACTTTAATCAATGGACTGTGCAAAGAAGGAAAGCTTCGTGAGGCTGTGGAGATTCTTGACAGGATGAGGATTCAAGGCTTGAAACCAAATGCAGGGTTGTATGGAAAAATCATAAGTGGCCTCTGTGCTGCAGGCAATTATCAACAAGCTGCAAACTTCATTGATGAGATGGTGCTTGGTGGTATCTCACCAAATCGAGCAAGTTGGAGCCTTCATGTTAGGATGCATAACATGGTAGTCCAGGGCCTTTGTAATAATGTTGATCCACCTCGTGCATTTCAGTTGTATCTTAGTATGCGCACTAGGTGTATCTCTGTTGAAATTGTCACTTTTGATTGTTTAGTCAAATGTTTTTGCAAGAGAGGAGACCTGCACAAAGCTGCTCGGATTATTGAAGAGATGGTATTAGATGGATGCATTCCTAATGAGGGAATATGGAATGTAGTAATTGGTGGACTTTGGGACCGGAAAAAAGTGAGAGAAGCGACTGAGCAATCGCTGGTTGAGCTGCAGCAGAAGTTTGTCGAAGCTGAAAGTTGAAGTTTGTGGTTCCATAGATTACAGATATGCCTTGAATTGTTCTTGCTGAAAACCTTTGTCATCACATGGTCCCTGACTTCTTTCTGTTGTAAAACGTTGTTATTTAATTGCTAATGGAAATGTTTTATGCGCAGAAAGCTTGCTTATTAAATTATTATTGTATTTAGTCTTGGTTAACTTTATGCTGAGCCCTTTAATTGCATGTTTGGTATTTGTGCTAAGTAAATCTGTAATTTTTTCTTGTATAGTTTAGCCATCTTTTAAATGCAATGATTTGATCATCATGTGACTCCACCGTTGGAGATCGACAGGTGGACGAACGCGAGACAATATTCCTTGATGTTACCTGAAGCTGCTTTTATGCATGAGATCGCGAGATAATAATATAAAAAAAGGACATTGAACTCTAGCTCGATCAACGAGACATGAAAAAAGCAGATTGGACAATAAAAAAAATTGTACAATAACGAATTAAATTACTTATATATAATTGCTTTGAAATCAATTGAGTTCATTAAACAATTAAGGTTTGAAGAATTAATTAATAGTTATTCGATTAATTAAAAGAAAATCAAGATAAATGTTATATTCTAATATGATTGTTTCTTAAAATTTGAATGTTTCAAATTCTCAAATTTCATTTACACTTGGTTTGTTTTACATTGAAAAAAAATCAATTTTTAATTACAAAAATGATTTTAGATTAAGATATCTAACTCAATTGGTTGGTTGAATATAGTATGTACGATAAATTATATGGTACCGTATTCAATTATTACGGATTTAAAAAAATTCATATGTTTGGTTTCATATAGGTGAAGAGTCTAGAAAAATTAAAATAGAGTAACTTTTAATAGTTTTATGTTGATAAAAAAGAAATTATGGTGTTTTAACCAAAATTAAATTTGCAACTTTGCCAATGCTAATTCAAATACGCATTTAACTAGTGTAGAGACTTTCTGTCAAAAATAAAAGTGTAGAGGCCATGGGCAAAAGTGTAGAAGCCTGTCAAGAGCCAACTCAAGTTCCAAAAACATGTATCCTTTTCATTATCAATATACAGTCATGTAAATTTAGTATAGTTGGTTAATTCAAAAAAAAAACAATTAAAAAAAAAACAATGTTACCAATCAATTCAAATGACTGCAAATACTTAATTACTCCATTTCAACAATTGAAATACAATTCAGTACCAGTACATCCAAATTGAAAATAATATTCAAATCCACTAAAAACTATACCAGATCATGGGATGATGTGAACATAACATACAAAATTTATTCAATATATCCAAAAATGAATACAAATCTACCCAAAAAATGCACTGCAATTGCATAACAGAATATGCAAAATAGGTGCATTCAACAGTAATACAATAATGTTTACATATCACAGCGTTATACTTATATCATTCCATTCCATTTTCAGTCCAAAAAAATATATATAATTCAATTCCATTAACAAATATAACATTTAATCCCAAGTAAGAAAATTCCATTCCCGGCTTAATTAAAACCAAAATTGAAATACCAGATTAGATATAAGCAATTAAATAACTAAATGTGTAAGTTTGTTTATTAGGTGTTGCATGTGCTATTGATTCTTTGAATGTGTGGATTTTTTGTTATAAGGCTATGCTGACATTAATTTTTTGTGTTTTTAACTTGTTTCTAACTTTTAGGATGAATGATACTCTCAATGACAGTGATATACTATTATTACACATCATGAGAAACATCTTGAACATTATAAAGGAATTACTTGGCCAAATTGCATATGGCAGACCATGGTCTCGGCTGTGACAACAACGAGAAACTTTATTGATTTAAATATCTTTAAAGAAAATTTTTATTACTTTTATACTTTATTCAAACTTGTAAAAAAATTAGTGAGAGACTACATATATGTTGATCAGAAAATGGACAAGTTTGTTGGCCATGATAGTTGTTGGGTTCAGGCTGCAACTGTAAGTTTCTCATAATTTAGTTTTTTAGATAGTTGTATGCATTTTAGGGTCACTGCAACTAGGCATGAAATATAATTTATTTATTTTTTACTTTTTAGGATATGCCTGAATTTGAAACTGAGATTGAAAATTTGAGGATACATCCACCAGTGGTGATCCATAATCACATGCAAAATCAGGGGGAAACAATTTCATTATATATTATGGCTCAACTCCAAAATCAATTAAAAGAAACTTAGGAGGAAATGAATTGTATTCAGCAAAATATGTTGGATGTAAAGAATTCAATTAATAAAAGGTGTGAAAATCTTGAAAAAATCACTTGCATTATCAAATTCTGAGATGAATGCCAAGTTGAATGTAATTACTGAATTTAGGCTTGTGAAAGAAGGCACCAAGAAGAAAATATCAGCAACAACTGGATTTATTACGGGATAGTTCATAATGTTCATATCGATCTATTATGCGCCTTTATATTTAGCATTAGGTAAACCCCATATAATAACTGTCATAACTTTATTCTATCTTTTATTTCAATTCTTCTGCAATAATCACAAAAACTTTTTGATATAAGTTGTGTTGCAACAGATTACGAAAGTATATATTGGTATGTGGTATATACTTGGGTATTATAAAATGTATGCGTACAAAATGTTGTGGCTAATTATCTGACCCATGCAAATCTGCGAGCAAATGAAATCCAAGGGGTGTCACCCCACTGTTTCTTACACGGCTTATATCAAGTTTCTGTTTGATAATCAAAGCGTGAAGGAGGCCAGTCCTTGCTCCTCATTGCCAGACTTGGCCTCCATCAGCTGTTAGACTTCGGAGACAGACTGTACAAGAACCTCTTGCACAAAATGCACAGATCACCGTGCTGTTGGTTTTCTTGTTGATTGAGTACCAAAAAATTCACTAATTATTTTTCACATGACCCATTAAATTAGGCATGGCATTGAGGTTTATTATTGAAATTCAATTATGATGTTTGGTAGCTTGTTTAGAATTGGAATAACAATTTTAGGGTGCGTTTTGTAGGAAGGAAATAAATAAATAAATAGGGTGAATGTAAATATGGAAGTAAAAAGGAAAGAAATAAATAAAAAAAAGAGTGAATGGAAATAGAAAAGAGAGAAATGGAATAAATGGAAATAATAAAAAACCAAACTGCATTTTTTTTAATGAAAACTAAACTTCATTTGTTAATGAGTTGTTAGACTAGTTCCTTTTTGGTTACGGAGGGTTGTCATTTTTCATGTTACTGCTCCCAAACTTGTTTAAATCTCTTGAATGTAGCTGATAGGCTATAAAATAAAATGGAACGTTCTGACAATTATACTATGGAAATTGGACAGAATTGCTGGTCTAAACCTTGAGGAACATGCCATAGAGGAACTTCTCAAGGTTACTGCTACAACTACAATCTCCTGATTTAAAAGAACTTGTAATTCGTCCCTTTTTACTTTGTGTGAATGTGAAATTATTTCACAGAACCTGCAAGATGCGCATGGTATATCATGGTATCCAAGCAAGGTACAAAAATATATACATGCTATATTTTTCCTATCCTCTTCCCATGATTCAAGAACTATGTTCAGGACATCAGGCCTTCAACTACTTTTCAGTTCAATCAGTTGTGCACTTGTTAGCCAACATATATGTCTAGCCAGTGCCAGTAGCTAGGAAATTTAGAGATAAATTGCTCAGCGTGATCGCAGCAAAGTCAGTGAACTTAAATGAAGTTAACGATCAGAAGAAAGAAACGAATAGGAGCTACAACAATATATGTTGCATTAATAGAAAGTTGATCTGTACATAATTGCTATAAGACTGATTAGGAGCATCTGTTCAAGTATAAGACGAAAAGATAAGGGGGCTCCTAGTCATGGAAAAATTTGGATTCCTAATTTGCTATACAGGTATTTACAAACTGTCTACCTCCCGACAAAAGAAGCACACTAAGAGCAGCTGGAGTTTGACGTCTCACACTTGATAACCCGGGTATTGTAAGAGCCACAAAATCCACATTTGTGATACAACCAGTGGAAGCGTGAAGTGCCCTTCCGATTACAGTCATGGCAGAGTATGTCCTGCAATGCCATTACAAAAGTGGCTTAACAGACATTGATCTTACAAATTCTTTGCTGGCCAACTTCAATGTCAAAATGCTCTCTTTCATAAAATCCACATTAGCTTTCGAAAGGAATGAAGTGAAGAGTGTCGTGTAAGAGAAAAAAGTACTCACCTGACAGCGGTCCTTGTACTCTTCAGGAAGCTCCTCAGCAGCCAATAGGGCATCAAGCATACCAAAGTAAACCTAGGTAGGTAGGAAAAAACTAAGAATAGTATGGCAGGTACCTCTTCAAGCATTTCAGTTGATTTGACATGAATATTCTAATTATATCCCTCATCTTTTCAATGAATTTATTTATCAAAGGAATGTATTTCTTCTTACAATCTTTAGATATCTTAAATTCCTAATTTAAAAACTGCAACTTCATATGCATAAATTTATTAAAGATCAATAGACGAATACTTTTCAAGTTTTAATTTTTCCAAACTAAGCAATATCAAGCTTTACATTTAACTAACTTATATGAACAAATGCTAATTGTTAACATCTTTTATTTTGCCTCATCTTGAGGACTCAACTCTCAAGTACATGTTAGAAAGACAGTAGAGCATTATTAAACTAATGGCCCTGTTTAGTTTTCCTTTGCAGATTTGTGTGCATATATAAATATTTTGTTCTTTTTTATGGAGAATTATAAAGGTGGAGAATAAAGTCTTAGTTGAGTGCAAAGGAAAGATTTAATGAAAGAAAATCATCTTACCGCCATATCTCCCAATGACTTGCTGCAGATTGGACATGTGTAGTGGCTACAAGTGTATGCCTAACATAATATAACAAAATATAAGATTGAATCCACAACCCTTGAGAATAGGTTACCCCCGGTTTGGGTAGGAAATTGAAACCTAAAACCTAAAACCTAAAATAGGTGTGAAATAGACCTGGAAGCAAGCTGAATGCATATAGTGGCCACAAGGTAGAGCTCTGACTGTGGCACTTGAAGTGAACAGGTCATCACAACAAATTGGGCAGTTCATTTCTAAACCTTTCTCCAGGCACTTATGAGATGCTGATTTAATCCCCAGGCAACAATTGCATTTCATGCAATGAAAATAATCAATCCCAAGCCCTCGTCCAACACGGCATAAATTGCAAAATGGGCAATGATATACATTCCTGAAAATGAATGACACAAAGTTTGACGGAATAAAAGTTACAAAGGAAAATAGAATTAACCAAAAAGTTGAAAGACTAAACTATAATCAACTAGATCTATTTCTTGCTAAAATATTCATATAGACAGACTAAATTTTTTTAACTATAGATTGTTTTCAGAAGTATAAATATGTATGTCTCAAGCTTCAACAGGTAATAGAAATTTTAATACCAAATTTTTTAGATTCTGAAGAACTAAAAGATACCTTTCATCATCAAAAAATTTGCATATATTGCAATAGTACTTTGCCATCGAGAACCCATTACATGAAGGTGCCATGCATATGGGCCCTATTGGCTGTATATTCAGGCAGCGCATACACATCATTTCCGATGTTGCTTTTCTGTAATGATCAAGCAGATGATTAGAAGTAAATACTATTATAAAATGTAAGACATAAGAAATCCCATGAGAGATTTACCTATCCATAGAGTGATCACTGACATTGTCATGACAAAATCTGCAAGTAAATAACTTGCCACAACATGCAGCCCGAAGCTTGCAATTTCTCTTATAGTGCTCACACCCAAATACATGTTCCTCTGGGTCCTGAAATGATGGTGAGAGTCCTTCTATTTCTACACTGTTAGATGATACTTCAGATAAAGCTTTAGGTGATTTCTGCTGGGCAGCTATCCATCGACTAGTAAAAGACAAAAATAACTAATCAACAATTGAAGCTTGATGAAAATAGAATAAAGTGCTGTCAAACAAATATACAGCAAATTTTGTCCCTATTAAATAACACCAAAAGTATGATGACTGGAACCAACCTTGTCAGTAGATTCTGCACAAGATATGCTTTTCTCCTTGGATCAAGAGTTGAGTCTCCATATACCTTGCGGATCTCTGACTCAAGTTCATTCTGATTCATCCGAAATATGTCTTTCCAACCTGGCTTGAACATCTGATCATTGTGGTCCAAGCTTTCTTGATATTCAGCACCTAGGAAAGAACAATAACACACTATATTATTTAATATTCAATCCCACAATTTCCACAAAAGATGAAAGAATCTAAAATCTTATTACATACCTCTCCGAGAAGTGCTGTGATCTGATGTTTCTGTCTGTGCTATAGACACTGGACTCTCTTTCCAGCATTCACTAAGCCACTCATTGAACATAGTGTTCTTAGTTGCCTGCTTCCATGTATACATCATTTTGTTCTGTTCATCCTGAGTAAGTGCAGACGTTACCCATGGTAACATTGATTGGAGAACTTCAGCACCTGTTGTTCCAATTATCCGACCCACTATCTTGTCTTGTTCTTCCACAGTGAAATGTCTCCCAAACAATGGCCATAGTTCGCATTCTTCTCTGAAAAGATGCTGATCCAGGGTCACTCTTATAGATTTGCACATCCCCTGAAGCTTAGTAGCAAGTTCATTATATTTTTTTATATCATCACTAGTATTGGCATCAGAGGTTCCAAAATTACTTTCACTTAAATCGTTGGACATATGGGTCATCTGCAAGGCTTCATGAAGGACAGAAAACTCTGAAAGAACACAGGAAATATCTTCAAACAATTGTTCTTCCTGCTTATGGTCCAGCATGTACGAATGACTCACATTATGAAGTGCCTCTTTGGATTCTAAAGCTGGAAATACTATATCATCTTCAGCATTACTATGAGCTCTATACAAACCCCACAAAAGACGAAATCTTCCATTAAATTGCCGAAGAATTGTCTCGTCACCATCACTCAGCTTTCCAGATTCAACATCTAGATACTCCAAGTCTTTGCGTATAGCTTTATGGAATTTAAATATGGTATCAATTGGTCTTTGTGTAGAACCAACATTGCATGAGTTGCTCTCTGTTTCCCATATGAAAAGACTGGAATTAAGAGATGGGGCAGAAGAGCTGAAAGACAAGGACCGTAAGGACTTGGCTGTAGAAAGAGAACTCAGCCCTAAATTGTTACTACTTACTCCTAAACCTGGCACACAACAAGACCGTGCACTACAACATTGTTTCTGAATATTTTCAGTCAATGAAGTTTCAGGTAGATCTTCATTTTTGTGCGACTCCAATATGTTTCGCTTGACTGATCCTTTGTTCCCACCTGATTCAGCTAATACCGAGCAATGTCTATTAGACAATGCAGATGCACAAGCACAGGATGGCTGACCAATATTTTCTTCAATATCAGAAAGTCTTTGAGCAGGACAGCAACCTGAGGCACTTGAAGACAAACACAGACCTTCATTACGAGCCTTGCAAGCCCATCCACAGAAGAGTGTGACAAGAGCAGAATCTGTTGCTGGAGCTGAAACAGATTAAGTTGTCAAATATAGATTACACACAAATAAAATTCTCGGAGATATAATTTCTTTAATGCAAGGAGGCTTGAAGAGACATAGAACCTGCCAACTGCATATTTCTCTGAAACGTCTTTGCTTCATCTTCAGTTAAAGATCCTACCAACCATGGCAGGACTCGCTCAATCAATTTCAGAGGCATCATGCATAAGCTTTGATACAAAAGTTCACATTGCCTTCTAAAGCTAAAGTGCTTTCTTGCAAGTGGAAGAACCTATAGATGAGAGGAATTCAGAACACTATAGATTAAAACAGAGCTTAGTTGCAAATTCCTTATAAAGAACTCCCCGTCTTAATGTTTAACTAAATAGATAAAACAATTACCACATTTATCAACTTTTGCATATATGACATTCAAATCCCAGCAACAAATTAATTACTCTTGTAGCAATTAACATTGCATTTGCATAACACTCTCTTATCTCACACTAGTCACTTGAAAAGATTATCACACGAGCAATGAAGGCTCACCTGAACTTCTTCATTATGGAAATGCCTCTGTATGGTTTCAATTATATGATCAGCATGTATGCATAACTTGGAATAAAATTCAACATCTGAATTAGATGATGCTCCTTCACTTTGAATACTTTCAATCAAACGCCGAAAGTCATTAAATTGGCTTTCTTCTTCAGCATGCTCCTGAAAGAAAGAAAATTCTCCATCTACTGCTGGAAAAATAACCTTGTCCTCAGCAATACTGCATTTATAAAAATAAATAGTCAATATTTCAGATAACAAGGTACGTCTTATGATAAATTAAGTATGGAATTGGTAATAGAAGAGAGATGTGATACTTCCAATAGAAAAATATTGATCAAACTAAATTAAGGTGATACCTGTGAAATATGCAAACTTCAGCTATGAATTGAAATCTTTCATTAAAAATAGATAGATTAGTAAAATCTTCAGAGTGCTGTATCTTTCTAGCTTCCACTGCTATCTCACTTAACTCTTTTTTTATTGCACTATGCCAGAGCAATATTTCATCTATAGGATGTGTTCCAGTGGTATCAGAAACATCTATCTTAGATCCAGAATGTTTCCTTTTTCCAGTTGTTGTGGATTCACAAGCACTGTTTACTTTCTCAAGCTGATGGGTTAATGCCCTAGAACTACATTGAACTTGAGAATGAGCTGGACAAGTTTCAACTGTGTTAATGCTACTTCTTCCTTCCATCCAGGTGAAAACAACCTTCAATAAGCAAGAATATAAGATTAAGATACATTACAGTTACATATCAATTATCAAATCAAATGAATATAAATATGAGACAGATGAGTAATCTTCATTGCAAAACAATCAATCTCTGGAATAGTGTCAATGTGTACAGAACAGAGATGAAGAACACATGTATTTGTGAAATAAAGATTTGAGAGACCTGGCCTCTTCTCCCTTTTTTCTCAAAAACAATTGACACCCCCCAATTACTCTTCCTAACTGCCTTATAACTACTCTGTACTGTAACCAACCAAACAGTTATTACTATGAATGACAGTTTCTGTTATTTCTATTAATAGAAGTTTAAGCCTCTAATTCCTTAAACTCTCATTCTTCCTAATGTAGAATCTCCTTATTGGCGGTCAGCTAACAATAAATAGCATCTTCATATTCAACACATAAAAAAACATTAACAAAGAAAAGGAAACAACAATGCTCTGTTAGCATTTGAAAACCACACCTTTTGAAGGAGTTTTTCCTGTGGTACTATCTTGATTAAGCAATTTCTCAAATCCTGAGATTCATCAGGTGATATAGATGCTGAAAGCCACGGTAGAAATTCGGCCATCATATTCACAGGAATACTGCAAAGAAACTGCCAAACTAAGGATGCCTGTTCCTCAAGAGAAAACTTCTCAATAAGCAGAGGTAATACCTGATATCACTCGACAAACAAAAAAAGTCAGACACATCCCCAAGCAAATAAGATTATGTATCCATTTAAATTGGCCATAAGCCCATAAGGCCGTAACTAAATGATACTCCAAGAATCCTCCTTTAGGACACCAGCTTATAAACAGATTTCTGTATTGTACAAACTTCCTTAAAGAGAACTAGCAGTGGAACTTGATTATATGTTACCTAGCTAGTATACCAACCCATTAATTAAAAAGCTCCTCAGTACATATGAACCCCATTAATTAATCACAGGAAATTACATTATAAAAGAAAAGCTTCCATGTACATGTTAAACCATTAACCTGTCACAATAATAAACAATTTACTCCATGTCATAAATTATACATGCAATAGGATTTGTAATGCTTTCTTGAGTTCAATTTTTTAGCAGGAACTTTTATACAAAGTACTCATTTACTTACCAGGCTGAAATTTTAACAGTTAACAGAATTATAGATAAAGTAATAAGGTAATATTCAGTACCCATTAAATAATCAATAAGTTAATAATTATAATAACTTTTCAAGAAACAATGTGTGATTGATTAACATGATATTTGAAATACTCAATTTCAAAAGAAATGCCCAAAGGTGATAAGTGTCGCAATAATAATATATTTACTAATATCACATTAATACTAGTAGTAAAAAAGTGAAAATGATAAAAAGAAGACTTGGATTTAGATGGTGATTGATGACTATCTAGGAAACTTGTATTTGACTTTTGATGGTATTTACTTGTATGTTTTTTTAAAGACATCTACGATTTTTTATTGATAATTATGAATGTCATTAATTGTTATCATTTTTTAGAATTTATAGGTATATAGTATACATGATGTAAACTATATAAAAAAATCCAATGGCGGCTATCTACTATCTGCTATCCCACTACATCGTTTTAGGGCAGCCCACCACATGCCACAATCCAGGATTTGAAACGCTGATTTGAATATGTTAATGCAAGTGGGGCAATGGCACCCCGAGCACAAAAATTGCATGCAGCTATCATTAAGACAACCTCCACCCCCACCTCCCAAGGCCAAGTCAAAAAGCAAGGTAAGTCCAAAGAAGTTATCTTGTTTGGCTGGGAACAGAAATAGTTGAATGTTTTGGATAATTTTTCATAAGAGCAGAAAAGGAGAAAAGAAATCCTTACCATAAGCCATAAGTGTCCTAGAAATTATTAATCTCATGATAAGATCTGTCAGTCAAGTGTTACAGATAAGACCCAAAGGACATGAGAAGTTAAAGTGGACACAAAACCAGATCAAAGTATATAATCCAAAATTGACATGTCAATAAAGATCATCTATGATAATCTTCTTACAAGAATCATAATTAATTCAGTGATCTGGAATTCTGGATCTGACATACAATATTGTCTAACAGGGATCATAAAAGGATCTGAATGTGCATTGTTAAGTGGGAAGAATTTTTTTCAAAAAAATTTTTAGTTACTTAGAGAGATGTCTTATGCTACCCCTACTTGTAATTATCTTTATTCTTTCAAATAATATCTCAATTCCTCCCCCCCCCCCCCCCCCCCTCTCTTCACCCCATCCTGAAAAAAAAAAGTAGGTAGCTTTTGGGCCATTTTGTTTAAACTTAAAAAAATGATTATAAAAAAAACGTTTATTTAAGAAGCAGATGGGATTTGCTTCTTAAAAAAAGCAGAAAACTTATTTTTTTAAAAGTACTCTAGACAAATACATTAAAAAAAAAAACAGAAAACTGCTTATTTTATTAAAAACAGTGCTTTTTTATATAAAATAAAAAGTGTATACAAACAGGCCCCTTTTCTTCCTTCTTTAGCTATCATAAAGATAAATTTCCACCAATCCACATATAAAAGATTGACTTGTCATCTAGGCATCTTTATAAAGATCAGCTAAGAGCATTGTACTCTCGTTAGAATGACCACTATGATAATCAGGACAAATTGGAAGGCTGCATTTTGATTTGTTTTTTGAGCTCAATAAAGGAGGTGTTTGCCAACTACCAAAAAACAGATAAGATAACGAGGTACAACAAGACCAGTTCAGACATCTTATGTGTTTGTTTGGCACTCAATTGTAACAAACTAGTTCTTATTCGATGGCATTTTAAGTCAAAACTAGTTCAAAAGAAGTCCCACTAAAACTTAATTTCACAGTAATCAGTTTTTTAAATAAATCAGAGTTTCATATTTTTTTTCTCCCCACCTTACTCTATTTTTGCTAAAATTGAAATTTATATAAATTTCACAAAGATTTACCATACATTTCTTTTCAATATTCACATCACTTTGTAGGAAGGATCCAAAATACCTAACCAGCGCAAATTCAAGGTAAGATGTGATCCAAGTTTTAACCTCCAGCACAATGCTAACTCCAGTCTTGTTGGACTTGTTAACCATAACTCTACCTTACTCCTATCTTGTGCCAGGAAAAACTCTTCAGTTCCAAAGCCTTTCTGTGTAAATCAAATTCATAATTTACTCCTTCTCTTGACTCGTCAACCAGGACAGTATCATCCACAAAAAGTATGCCTGTGGCACTGGTTCTTAGAATGCCAGATCATTTAATATACTCTTCCATTCATGTTTATAATAAAGTTCCTTCTATGATAAATTAAACAAAAAGCTTTTGTTTTATTAATTAGGGTTACTTTTATAATCCAATAATGTTCAACAAACATTTTGTAACATCTAACTATCCATTCATTATATCCTCAACAACTGATGCAATCTTATGATCCTGAACAATTTAACTATCAAGATTCTTTCTTTGGACTTCGATGGAGGGGGGGAATGGCAATGGCTTCAAAAGTTCAATATAGCAAGTATTCATCACAGAGGAAAACATCAAATACCATGTTGCATGCTTCAATAATAATTTACAATTTAGATAAAACAATAACTTCTAACATAAAAAACCCTAATCGACTTAATTGGTCATTTTAGGACATACTAATGATTACTTCTCTAGTTGAATCACTAGACAAAGCCCATATGGTTGCATTAAAAGTACTCCACAAGAATACTTAACCCATCAAGTGAGCAAAGCATAAATGATAAATCAATTAGTAAACATAAAAAATTAATATAATTTTTATAGTTACACGGTTGCAACACATAATAGCCTCTCTGGCACTTCCAATAGTTAATATTAGCAACTGTTTTTTGCAATATGAAGAATTCTTTACTCTCCAAACTCTTTGTAATTATATTCTCCTCATCTTTATGAATTTCTGTTAAGCAATAATAATAATTCTATCTTTTAGAGAGGAAATACCATTACATGATATTTATCTCATTGTATGAGTCCAAGTGGAATATAAGGTAAGAGCTATTAAATAAACTTATACCTGCTCCTCTTCCTTCGCCATGTGTTGACTAACTGACGTCTGCAAAGCTCCCGTGCAGGATGCCAACTCTTTTGGAAAACTTTCAACATTATTG
The DNA here is from genome assembly GCA_007407185.1 of Glycine tomentella. Lineage (NCBI taxonomy): Eukaryota > Viridiplantae > Streptophyta > Magnoliopsida > Fabales > Fabaceae > Glycine > Glycine tomentella. Next base: position 131,468 of record PYAF01005626.1, read on the forward strand.
ATGGAAGAATTTAAAAGCTCAAATAGATGATCAAAAAGGTTGCTTTCACCCTTGTGCTCAAGAGAATATGTTTGTGCTACATTCTTCACACGTATATCTAGAGCTGGAAAAATCACCTACATTCCAGAATATATTTCCCTCAGAATGATCAAAACATAGTCGAAGGAGTGCTAAAGCCAAATTATTAAAATAATGCTCCCGAGAAAGTATGAAAGAAGCACAGCCAAAGCATATAGCCTTAACATTACAAAAGAAAAAGCAGTCATCAAACTAATCAAGAAACCTATACGAAGCTCTGATAATTTAAATTTTGAAACAAAGATTTCCCATCTAAACAATTTATTACAAGAAATACATTGAAGGACTGACAGTAAAAGATCACTTCATATCTAGTAGGAGAAAATGAAATAACTTTATGCACCAGAAGCTGTTTGCTAACCACATTAACTTACCAGCTTATAAAAGCTCAGTTTAGTAATGAATGAGCATCAGCATTAGCATTCAATCTGGTCTTTTTCTTTTTCTGCTACATAGCATTCAATGAGTTTTATTGTGGATATTTAGTGCAATGTCACAAACAAGGAGGTTTTTACTTCGTTTTTTTTATGCACAATACACAGTATAACCACGACATGTGCACAAACGCGTAGATTAAAAAATGAGAATACACAAAAAGATCAGAAAACGACGCTGCAATTAAGGAAATGATATCCACCGCTTCAATACTTATTTTTCTTCCTCCGCAACTGAACTTAGCTTCTGCCCCCAAGCAAAAATGCTATATAATACAGTTTTCCTTTTCTATTTTATCATCTCTTGGTACGAACAATAACAGAAGAGCAAAGAAGATAAAGAAATATGCATAGCCTGCAAATCAATTTAGAAAATCTATATTCAAGCTAGTTAGGGAGTATCCAAGTTTGACCAAAATTTAACAAGAGGAAATGACCGACAGAAGAAACAAGAGTGTCATTTCGTTTCGTCATTGAAAATGCAACCAGCTATGAAATCTCCACTCTCTACGCCATTTCTCTTACAAGGGGAAATTAGGTTACACAATTTAACAAGTCCGAAAACGTAAAGGTGAAAGAAGATTAGCACCTCGTCTTCAGCATTGCAGTGGTGCCTGTACATGGAGCTGAGGAAATGGTAGCGCTCGGAGAGCGGCTTAATGTCTGAGCGGTCGCCGGTGGCGAATGCGACGGCCAATCGGTGCAGCGCGTCAAGCTCACCCCGTATCGCTTTGTGAAAGAACAAGAAAATCAAAATTGGCGAGTCCGGTTTGGAGCACTTCAAGCCGCCATTAAGAGCCGAGGAGGAGTCAACCTTGTTGACGGAATTCGGGAGCACCGCCACTCCTCCTCCATCCAACGGAGTCGCCATGCTCGTTTTAACTTTCTTTTTTGTTATTTCTTTCTTATTTTCCAGGGAAATTGCGTCTAAGTTTAAGTGGTTGAGCACTTTATCATCATCTTTGTTGTGTATGTTTCTAGGAAATCAGTAGTGAGTTTTGTAAGCTGTGTATCCGGTGGAGACATGGACGGTTCCAAAAAGAGAAAGTGGTTGAAGAGAAGAGAGAGAGAGAAACTCTCTAAATCTTTTTGTTGTGAAGCGGAGACGAAGGAGGAGATTGGTTTGGTTACTACACCGATAAGAAAGAGAACGTACGAGCGAGTGCGAGGGAGGACCAAGGTTTTATATTTGGGTCTATGCCACGTTGGATGACGATGTACTTCCTCATAAATAAATCATAATAATTCCTTCTCTTTTTTGCATTTTCACTTTTACTCAAAATAAATGCCCATATGATATAGTATAAGAGTCCTTTTTTCTAAAAATAAAGAGTTCTTTTTTTAAAGTTCTTTTTTTAAATTACAAAAAAAAAAGGATTACAGCCGGTGTGATGTAAATTTTTTTAACTTAAATATAAAAAATTGACTCAACTTTTCTCTAATTAAAAAAAGTCAATACTATTTAATTTTATTATTCACATTTAGAAAATAGACTATTTTCTTAAAATTCCTTACATTTAAAATTGATATAAAAAATCAATAGCTTTTCAAGTATTGAAAAATCTTTCAAGTTAGTCTTAAAATATTAATAAAATTTATCAACATATTTTAAAGACTAAATGGATGGATACTCAATATTTTAAGTACTACTTATATAGTTTTATTTTAAAGACTATTTAGTTGTTTAAGATTTTTACATAAAGATAAAGATACATTTAATTCATAAGAATTTATAACAAATTATCCTCAAGTATTATTATTGTCAAGTATTGAATTTATAACAAACTCCAATTTATAATTTTGCTAATGACATTCGGTGATGAAGTTATCTTTTCATGGAATAATGTTCTAATTTAAAATTCATTAAGAAGTAGTATTAGTTATTTCACTTATGTAAGGGTATAATTGGAAAAAAAATACATCTTGAAATTCTTAACAACCACTTAAAAAAAGTATATTAAAATTTACACATAGGCATATAAATGCTAAAAATAAAAAAAATAAAAAAAAGCCGGAAGAGAAATTACTGCATGGACTAATAATTTTCATCTCCCTTGTCAGTACATAAAAAGAAAGCCCCATACCAATAATTTGTTAGAAACTATTTTGATAAATATATTGTAAAAACTATCAAATTAATCAATTTGCCTTTTGGGTGAATCAAGCAAGTTTCGTTATATCTCTATTACACCATGAATTTTGAAACATTATTATTATTATTTATAAAAAAATATATTATAAGAAGTCAAAATTAATAAATTGAAATGTAATATTGAAAGAATTTTATTTAAAAGTAAACTATAAGCGCTTAAGTAAATTATATTTTTTATAACAAAAATACAATTTTAAAAGTAAATTATAAAAATCTACAACAAAAAAGAATATTATAAAAATAAAAAAAAAATTGTTCATGATATATTAATAATAAATATACTATTTAATTAAATTACACACTTAATGGTAAGAACTAAAACAAACACAAAATGTTAGGACTAAAGGTAACAAAAACAAATTGTAACAATTAAAATCAGGTAAAACCATGTTCACATAGACTTAAAAAAAATATTGAAGTTTATTTTATTATATACTTTACATTTAAAAATATCTACGAGATACTACTTTTAAAAAAAATACTTTCTAAATATTTCATTTAGTTAACACAGTAATTAAAACTTACTTTCATGAATATTGTAAACAATATAGATTCTAAAGACAATTTATTTGATTACCATTTTGAGCATTTTTTATAACCCAATTTGACCATCTTTATTAGTTTGTTTAACTAATGGCAAATAATAAATTTTGGGATCACATAAGTAACCTGTTTGATTGTTCGTATAGTAATCTGACTTTTCATATAGGTACAAAAGTAGTTTTTTTTTTTTTTTTTATCTCCTCTCATTATTAAAGGAGCAAGACATAAAAAATCATATAATATCACGTTAAAAATTATATATTGAGAAAAACTCACACTTATCAACATGAAGGCTGTATCAATATAAATTTCTTTTAATTTAATCATTTAACAAAAAGAAACAAATATGTACGTGCGATTGAAACATTGGAAGTAAATTGGTGTAAACTTAAAAGGCTTAAATAATGTACGTTTTTAATTAATTTTCGTCGTCGCTGCACTCAACAATATTGTGCAGTTTTGTTTTTGAATTATATTTTATACCCTAAATCCTAAACACACTAAAAATAATAAAATATAAATCTATAACACAAATAAAATTGAGATGACTGAATAATATTTTGAGCTGAAGGAGAACAGTATGAAATTTTAGAATAAAAGAATGGCGAAAATAAGAGTGTGGCTTAAATAAATTCACGTGTTACAATCACATCTAAATACTTTAGGTATCATTTATGAAAATAAAATTTTCGAAAGGATAAAAATAAAATAAAATCGACCATACATTGGCAGTGGCCAATTCAATGACGAAACGTCATAATAAAAAAACAAAAACAAAATGGATGGTATTTTACTATTTGTTGATTGTTCCTTGTTCCTCATCGTTCAAAGTGTTTGAAAGTTGGATTTTGCTGAGATGAATCATCATGAATCATGATGCGAGGACATCTCAAAACTATTTCCGTCTTGGTCAAAAAACATGGGATTGAAATGAAACGCTAGAGGACAAAAATATGAAATAAAGTGGCGCTAGAAAGTTACTACTTATACCGGGGCTCCAAATATGAAAAATCACTGATAATTTATCTTTTAAATTATAAATAGAAATAAAATAACAGGCAAGCTCAAACTGCTGCAAGAACTTCGATTTAATCTGTGTATATGCAACAGTATGCGTGTTGTACAATTGATTTGAACACTGTCATAGATTTGTTAATCTACGCCTAGTTTTTTTTTTTTGTTACAATTTACCAGTTATTTTTTAGTATAAATAAATATATTAATAAATTATAACTTTGATTTTCTTAATGTACATTTAAAATGTAGTTTGCTAGAATATTTTGTGTAAAAAATAAATAGGTGCACATACACTTATTTGCTTAGAAAGGATATAAAATATAAATTTAATATTCTTAAAATATAACCAAAGACAAAGAGTTTTGCTGTTTTTCTTAAATTATACGTAAAAGTTCTAATAGGGCATTTTATTAAAGCTTTTACAAAAAAAAAAAACTTGAAAATTATGTTCAGCCGTTGAAATTTAATTTAATTTATGCCATCTCTCCAATATTATATGTTTTCTTCAATGAACTGACTTTGATTAAACGAATATAGTCAACAACATTCATATTCCACATGTGTATATCGAAAGTGGCACGAAAGAATAAAGGAGCCAGCATGATGAGTGATGAGATCCAAATAGCATATAAAGAAATGGATGAATATTCAGAACAAGAGGCAGGAGGACACGAATATTAGTAGTAGTACTTTGCATCGCCAAATAGAACTAAGAAAAATGAAAATATAATGCTGAAAAAACTTACCATAAACATTTAATTATGCATTGAATTTGTGTGTAGGTGGGAGGTCAAAATCAAGGTGGTGATTTGAGAAGAAAACAATGGGTAGAAGAAAAAGGCACAAGGGGGGCGTGTGGCTTGGATTAGTTGGCGCTTTCTAGAGGCATGCCCGTTTAAGCTTAACCATGTCTTCGCTTTCGATAACACATTCTTTGTCCAACTTTCCTTCTTTCATCCTAACTAATGTACTTATTCTTCCGTTGCCTTTTTTCTTTTATTTTTCACTTCTTGTTAAGATCAGAAAGCAATGACAGAATTTTTATGTTGTAAAAGTACAGAACAAGACAAGACAATGGACCTGGTCAATAATCTGGAACAAATATATAATTTTAATTCAATTTTAGCTTTAAATTTTTGTATCAATATTATAGTAACTCGTTTGAACGGGTAGTAATTAAATGTATATCTTTTAATATTATATAATATTTGAATTAATAAAATATTATAAAATTATAAAAAAATTAAGGTATACAAAATTTTAAAATACAATATTTTACATGATAATAAAATAATAATAATTGAAAAATAATTTTTATATATTTTTAATTCTTAAATGCATATTTTTATTTATCTTATAAATATTTTAGAATATGTTAAAAACAAAACAAAAAATTAAAAACACTAAATTTTTATTTTTTTAAATACCATTTTAAACCGATTATTTTTTTGCATTTATTTCAATCTTTTTTTTACAACACATTGATTGTAATATAGTTTTACCTGTTCTTTACTAGTTTTCATTGAATAACCTACTTTTTGGCAGTGATATTTTTTTTAGTTATTTTATAATTTTTACAATAAATATTTTTTAATTTCTTAATTACTATTTTTAAGATATTACTTACCAACATCCTTAAAAAAATATAGTGTTACGGTTGGGCCATTTATTCAACGAAGGTATTAGGCCTTTATTTGAATGAGTCGCTGATTAATTTTACTTATATAATAAATTGGTACACCAAAAATAAATATAATAAGTGAAATGTTTTCCAGTCAAACATGATGGTTTGATCCAATTATAATATCTGCAAAACTTAAAAAAAATAAAGTATATCTTTTATTCTTTTTGAAACAAAATACGAAAACAAAATGTCAACTTACATTATTATTTTTTATTTGATTAGATTAATTTATACCATTAATAAAGGAGATACGGAGTTTAACAATTTTCATTTGGTTTCCACTTTTTCTTAACCTTTTTACCCCTCAATTATATCATAATTTCTTTTCATAAAAAATATTTGTTAATGGATACAATGGAAAAATAAATGTGTAGAGAGAAAGTTAAACGAATATAACTCTCAACACTCCTCAAAAGTGTCCAAAGGAATAACTAATTACGGCACTTTGTAACTACTCTCTTCAAGCACTATCCAAAAAACTATCCGATATTATTTTTATTTTATTATTTTAAATTTGACCTTTTCCCCCGTTAATATAATAGGCTTAGGTTATGCTTGAGTTTGGCGCAATTTTTTTTTTTTTAACTTAAAAGCTACAATTCAAAGTTAAAGTTCAAAATAAGCGTTTTAAAAATAAAACAAAACTTGTTTAATGATTTTAATTTCTTTTATTTTTAAAGTTCTTTTTAAGCTAAAAGCTTTTTGGTAAAAAAAAATCTAAAGTTATTATCATTAAACTCTATCAAATAATAGAATGATTGTAAGTTGCTCCCAATAAATTTAAATTTATTGGAATGATTAAATTTTAACACTACATTTGTTAATTTGGGTGTGTATTTAATTGGGATTAAAAAATATTTTTTAAAAAAATTATAAGGAATCGTGTAGGATTCAATCAAGATTTTAAAATGATAAAAATAAATCTTATAATATTCAATTAAAACAATTAAGATTTTTTAAGAAATATTTAGTGATAGATCTCAAATTGGAATCTTAGATCACTTTTTGGTGAACTTCATAATGTCATGTATGATTGAAGATCTCTCTCATTTTTTTTCTTCAGTGGTAAATCTTATTTTGAGATCCTAGAATGAAGAAAAAACTTGTTTTTTTGGAACAATATGCAAGTATTGAGGGTTCTTACAATAACATATTATGCATGTTGGAGATCTTTTCACGTTCTTTATTGAAAAATATGATAAAAATCAAATTTTAAGCTCAAAATATTTGCTCAAGATCTAACATTAAAGATGGTCATAAAAAATTTAATAAAATATGTTGAAATTTAATTATGATTCTTTTTATCACTTATGAACAAAATCTTGCTGTATTTAAAATATATAAATTTTGATGAATTTCTTTTTAGATGAATTTCATTGGATTTTTTTAGAAAAAATACACCAACTCATCAAATACTCCTACCAAAATCCTTAAAATTTTCCAAGACTTTTTCATGTTACAGTTTGTAGTCATATATTGGCATGGAATTGTTAGTAGCATTCAAGGTGCTTCAGACTTGTGTTTTGCGGTGAACTTTTGTACGGTTTACATTTTTTGGGTTTCTTTTGCCTTTGTCTGTGTGGATGATGATGATGTTCACGTCCTGTTTACACAATATACATTACATGTATTGGTTTCAATTGGGAAACACTATATTATGCTGGTTGTGAATAACGTGGAGGTGTTATTGGAAAAAGGTGTGTGTAATTATGTTTTTTTAAGGTGTTGAATGGGTTTCGTGGAATTGGGGTAGCTATAACAAAAATGACACTTTATTCTTATGGATACATGTACACCAGTTGCTTGTGAAAAGGCATAAGTGAAGTGATGGAATATTAGAATTGTTATTTTTTGTTGACTCTTATAATTTTAAATATTTTTAAAATTTATAATTTTTTAAAATTTTATGAATTTATTTATTATAAATTCTTTAAAATTCAAATTATAAATTCCCAATCATAAAAGTATTTTAATAAAACTTAAAAATCATTACATTTTTATAAAAATAAAATAAAATTTACAGAATTTTTTATGTCAATTTTTTTTTTAAATCTTAATCTAATACATAATCTTTAGTCATATAGACAAAATTTAAGAACAATATACTATAAGTGTTTTCAACTCTATTTTTTTAAGTTAAAACTAGTGTTTCATCTTAGTAATTCATACTACATGTACCTAAAAGAAAAGTAATTCATACTACAATTTTTATGAGTTATCAAGAATCAAGATG
>PYAF01005626.1:139708-152251 GCA_007407185.1 Glycine tomentella
AAAAGAAGTTAAAATTAATTTTACATTAATTAATTTGTAAGAATTATTTCATCATTTAAGAAATTATATGATTTTTTTTTTCAATTTAACTAATGCAAAAGATGATACAACATTTTGTTTTTTTTCCTGAATTTTTTCTCCTAGAAATCTTTTTGAAGAAACTTATCCAAATTTACATTAAATAACTTTCATTAGATATGTGTGTTACAAAATTTTAAATAATATCAGAATTCACATTTTTAAACTAATTAAGCTCCTAACTATATGAAAATAGCACAGTAATGTTGTGTCTACTCTAATTTTTTATGTAATTTAATATATTTTTATATTTATTATCTATTTTATTCGAAAGAATACTAGAAAGAGTTATAAAAGACGAGTGTACCAAGACCCCAAAAAAAAAACCAACGAATATACACAAAAAAAGAAAGATGAACGTAACTGTCATCTTTATTTCCTCCTTTACGTACGCATGTGCTAGACACAGCTATGGCACACATTTTGCATTAAAAAGACTGACCTGTCCTTTTACTCAAATGGATCCACTAAGGTTAAGTTTCCACCTTTTTAGTTTTAATCCCACTTTAGTTGGAGATTCCTTATCCACTCCCTCAATAATCAATCCAAAACTGTGTAACTTTACCGTGATATATTTATAAAATAATAAAACATAAATTGTTCAGGTCATTTTCATTCTTAACTTCCTAACCACTATCTCAGTATCTGCCCTTTTGTTAATGTGTTTGTTAATATTAATTTGCTTTAGAGTTTAGACCCACTTACCTACATTGGGAAATAATTAGGTTGGAAATTATTATTGTTGAAAAATTGATATGTTGAAAATCATTACTCAATAAGATTCAGAAATATCATATTAAATTATCAATAAATAATGTTTATCTATTTTTATGATGATAATGATTTATTTTTAATCTTTTAATATTTAACTTTTCCTAATGAGTTTTAATTTTCTTTAGTCAAATCACTTTTCAAATGGTATTTTCTCTAGATAGGAAAGAAATAAAATAAACTTCAATTGACATATTGGGAATCATAATCCTATATATAGTGTTTAATGTTGGGTTAATAAGCTTTCATTAAACCTATTTGACCCAACACTGATATCTACTCGTTTATCTCATATTTACTTAGGAATCTATTTTGACATATTTAATTGAGCACTTTAATTAACCCAATATATATTAAATAACATAACATAATTATTAATATAATATGTAGTACATAATAATGTTAGGAAATTTAATTTCCCAACAATCTTTCACTTGGACTACATATTGACGTGAGATAATTATATCATATATCCTTAGATCCTTAGTGCACAATTGTATGGTATTTATCTTTAGATTCCTCCTTAGATACAATCTGGTCTATCTCCTATATCAATATGAGTTTATGGTGACTTTTGTCACTCTTAAGTATAACTAAACCTTTCATGGTCATCACATTAATATATTCAACAACATAGATCAAGTATGAATGAGTGACATGAAAATTACACGCAACGTGATCTCTACCATGCCTATTTCCAATTGGTCATTCTTTAGTCCTTATGAGATCAATCCTTAATTTTTCGCATACATAAAGCAGAAACACAAGCAAAACAATACTCATTTAGAGAGAAAACAACATCAAAATCTTTATTCTACAGAAAATAAACATATAAATGTTTTTACATAGAACACCAACATAAAGAACTCCCATTAAACCACAATGTCATTACACAAAATAACATCCATGTGAGCAGTATGCTCGTGAAAGACCTTAGGCACTAAACCTTTAGTAAACGGGTCTACAAGTATGAAGTTTGTCCCTATGTGTTATGTGGAAATCTGACCACTTTGAACTCTTTCTTTAACAACCATAAATTTTATATCGATGTGCTTCAAATTTGAAGAACTTCTGTTATTATTGGAGTACAACACTGCTGATTTATTGCCACAATAAATCTTTAGTGGTCTTTCAACACTACTAACTACACGCAGTCCTGTGACAAAATTTTGCAGCCATATCCCATGGTTGGACGCCTCAAAACAAGCTACAAATTCAACGACCATAGTAGAGGAAGCTACTAGTGTCTGCTTAATACTTTTTCAAGAAATAACTCTTCCAGTCAACATGTAAACATAACCTAATGTGGATTTTTTATTATCTTGACATCCAACAAAATTAGAGTCAGTATATCTGATGATCTCTAATTCATCTGACATACGATATGTAAGCATATAATCCTTTATTCTCTTTAAATAACGCATAACCCTTTTAGCTGCTTTCCAATGATCCATCCTCGGGTTACTCAAGTATCTATCAAATACTCCCACTATGAATGTTATGTCAGAACGAGTGCAAACTTGAGCATGCATTAGACTTCTTATAGCTGATGCATAGGGAATCTTTTTCATTTCCATAGTCTCAAGTTTATTTTTTGGGCATTGTTCGAGATTAAACTTATCTCCTTTAGATATGGGCGTATCTCCTGATGTACAATTTTTCATGCCAAATTTTTTCAATATAACTCTTTTGTGACAACCCAGGGATACCTCAAGAACGATCTCCAAGTATCCGAGTTCCTAATACAAAAGAGGTGTCACCAAGATCTTTCATCTCAAAATTCTTAGTGATAAATTTCTTGGTTTCATACAATAAGCCTATATCATTGCTAAGTAATATATCATCGACATATAAAATCAGGAAGATAAATTTACTCTCACTAAATTTATGATATACACAATCTTCTACCATATTCACCTGAAAACCATAAGAGATTATAACTTGATGAAACTTGTGATATCATTGACGAGAAGCTTGTTTGAGACTGTAGATGAATTTTTTAATTTACAAACCATAAACTTTGAATTTCCATAAAAAAAGTTTTCTGGCTAAGTCATATAAATTGTCTCATCAATGTTGTCCTTGAGAAATGTTGTCTTAACATCCATCTGATGTAGCTCTAAGTCAAAATGAGCTACAAGTGTCGTAATTATCCTAAAAGAGTCTTTCAAAGAAATTAGAGAGAAAATCTTTTTATAGTCTATGCTTTCCTTTTGAGTGAAACCCTTAGTGACAAGACAAATCTTATATTTTTTAATATTATCTTTTGAATCCCTTTTGGTCTTAAATATCCATTTACAACCAATAAGTTTCACACATTCAAGTCTCAATAAGATCCCAAATGTCATTATCTTTCATGGATTTCATCTCATTCTTCATGACCTCAATCTACTTATGTGCATTACAATTTTCTAAGACTTATTAGAAGTTAATTTGATCATTTTCCTTTAAACCTAAAATATTATCATACTCTTAAAAAAAAAATAATATAATCTTTGAAATTAAAGTACTCCTATCTCTAGTGGATCTTCTTATCCACTGAAGAACAAATATTGCCTCTCATCAAATTCCCAAGGCTGCATTTGTCTCGGGTATCATGAATTCATGATTTAAAATATTCAAATTCTATGGCCTAAAAAACAAGCCAGAAGGCTCCACTGAATAAAGCAAGTGAGGAAAATGTTAATGTAATCACTAAAATTCTAGTGGACAATTATGGATTAAAAGGATGCGCCCATCTTATAAGGGAAGCTCACCAATTGATGTGTTATTATTTAGATAAAATATTAAAATATATATGTTATTCTGGGAATATCCAAAACAATTAATTTGTACGTTTTCTTGTTCACAATTGGTGGGTGGTAATGATTATGAAGTTTCAATTCAAAAACACAATTTATAATGTCAATCAGAGCCGTGAGTTTTGTGGTTATAGTCTCATCTGATCTTATTTTTAATATTCTTAAAAATGTTAAAGCTCACACTTCACTTTTGTTGGTGAAGAAAGTTTGCTATTATTGGGCAATAAAGAAGTGGTATGATACTGTTTTAGTTCTACATCCGATATCAGATGGTTATAAAAATATTTCGAAGAAGTAGTTGAATCTGTCTGTTTTTGTCCTCATATATATCTAACCTTGAACTAACCACGTACAGGCTCTCAATCTGTGGTGGTATTCTGAAATAGGCCACGATAAATTAATTTTGCTCTTCCTTATTTATAATTTCATCGCGAGGCATTTCAACAACGGATTGAGATTCTCACCTTTATAATCTAACGAATGATAATTAATGGCAGAACCATACTGTCTTTTAATCTGAATTCTCCAAGAATCTTCTTTGTGTACGTAAAAGACAATCCAATTTTAGGTTCTTGGTTCCGAAGTAGAATTTATGTTTAAAATATATATGGTTAAATATTTCTAATGTGAAAAAGTAAAATTTATCTCTAATACTTTCGTTTCTAATGTTAGAGACAAATTAATATAGAGATGAATTTAACGTCTTGGAATAATTATTTTTAGTTTTTAAATCTTTTCAAAATTCTGATTTTGATTTTTGAATATAAATTTGGCTGGTAGAAGTTTTCAATCTTTATTTTTTATTTTAGTTTTTTACTGTCTATTTGTATCGTTAAACAATGATAATGATAATTGAGACCATCACATTTTCTAAAATTATTTAAAGAGGTTCCTCTTATATCAGTTAAAAAAATATTTTTCTGTCAATAATTTCAATTAAACTCATTTAAGCAACTCACAATTGTACAATTGTATGTTAAAGAACTAATATATAGCAAAAGTTTTCAAGTGTGATGTAATGTGTAGGACTCAGAAAAAATCACTTCAACAACTCAATAAGCAACTCAACAAGTAGATGTTTTTAGATAGTTTTTGCATCAGAGATAAAAAATTATATAAAATTTTATTATTAACTTGTTTTAAAATAAAACCTTAGAATCAATTATGCAAAATAAATTCCATTTAAAATTAATTTTGTAAATGCCGACCCAAATTACTATCTAAAAACTAATTATGTTGTGATGAAAATTCTTCATAAAGTTGACTTAAGGATGCCTCAGAAAACTTCAAACAGAGAGTCTATTACTAGTTTTGTTTTATCCAATTAAAATACCAGGAAAGAAAAGCTAACTTTAGAGAAAGTGCTAATTGCATAAATTAATATTATTGAGTGGCGCAAATATATGAAAGGGCCTTTTATTTTACGACTGTTGTATACTGTAGCTATTAGCTACTACCATGTGATTTAACCTCACTTATGTGAGCCAAAAGTGAAGCCACGCACCCTTTTTTTTTAACCAAAGTAAAGTAAGGACATGATTGAAAGGAAACTTTATCTAAAATCACTTATAAAAAAAGAAAATAAAAAAATGAAATAAATTTTTTTATAAATTAAAATAAATTTTTTATTAATTTATTTGTAGATATTATTTCATCTTTTAGAGAAATTATATTGGTGAATTTCTAAAAATAAATTAATAGAAAATTTATTTTACTTATAAAAAAATCTATCTTATTTTTTTTTTTAGAAATATTTATAAAGAAACTTATCCAAACAAATCTAAGTTTTATCTATTAAGGTAGGATTGAAATATCCATTTGGCACTACCCGGTGTGAGGTGCTTCAACTTGCAGACACAGATTTCCATTTGTTATGAACAAATCTTTGATTGGTGAAAAAAACTAGAAAGTGAGGGGAAAAAAAAAAAAAACAAGCACAAGTGCTTAGCTATCTTATCATATCAGCCAACTTAATGGGGGTCGAATCATTATTTGTACAAGTTATTTCACTAATTGACTTTACATAAATAAAAGGTAGACAAGAAAAGGAAGAAAACAACTCTGTTTGATGAGCTACAAAGAAAACCAGAACGGACAATTGCTTAGACTTTAGAAGCCCATGGATTATGGATACTGTACGTTTCAAAGTTTAGTTTATAAATTTATTATGATGTAGGCCTCGGAATCATGGTGGTCCTCGCTGGAGGGAAACATTATTATCCATTGCCTGCAACACAGCCTGTGACATATAATAAAGCTATTGAGTTTCTCACTGTGTGCTCGCGCGCAATATTACTCGACTACTTGTTAGTTGAACCTTTACATTTCCTAAAATTACGTGTTAGGATAACCTTTTTTTACATGATAAATTATGGATTTGTTAGTTGACATCATAACATTTATAATCCCTCACCATGAAAATAAAGAATTAAAGTATTGTTATTTATAAACACAATAAATAAATTAAACTTTTAAAATAAAGACATGTAAAGTAAAATATTAGTTTTTAATGACAATTTCCGAAGTAAAGCACATTTTGAAATGGGCCTCAAAACTTCTAGCTTAGGCCCAAAACATTTCCTGTCCTCCAGCAGCAACAAACTAGGATTGTGATTTTTTGTAGATGAAGCACTGGGAGGAACAGAACAGGACTCCAACGATGCTATTCGTTGAATCGAATTGATTCGCTTCGACGCCGGCAGTTACAGTGGAATTCCCAATGGCGGGTTCTTCGATCATGGAGAACCTCTTCCAGCGCACGCTCGAGGATCTTATCAAAGGCATGCGCCTCCAACTCATCGGCGAATCCACCTTCATTTCCAAGGCCACGGAGGAGATCCGCCGCGAGATCAAATCCACCGACCAGCACACCAAATCCACCGCGCTCCACAAACTCTCCTACCTCTCCGCCGTGCATGCCGTCGACATGTCCTGGGCCTGCTTCCACGTGGTCGAGGTCATGTCCTCCTCCAAGTTTGCGCACAAGAGGATCGGTTACCACGCCGCGTCGCAGTCCTTCCACAACGACACTCCGGTGCTCCTCCTCATCACCAACCAGCTCCGCAAGGACCTCTCCTCCACCAACGACTTCGAGGTAAGCCTCGCCCTCGATTTGCTCTCGCGGATCGCCACTCTCGACCTCGCTCGCGATTTGACCCCCGAGCTTTTCAAATTGCTCTCCACCGCCAGGGTTTTCGTTAGGAAGAAGGCCATCGCCGTCGTTTTGAGGGTTTTCGATAAGTACCCCGACGCGGTTAGGGTTTGCTTCAAGCGTTTGGTTGAGAATCTTGAAAGTTCGGATCCTCATGTTGTGACCGCCGTGATCGGGGTTTTCTGCGAGCTGGCTGCCAAGGATCCTAGGTCGTATCTTCCCTTTTCGCCCGAGTTCTATAAGATTTTGGTTGATTCTAAGAACAATTGGGTTTTGATTAAGGTGCTGAAGGTGTTTGCTAAGTTGGCTCCCTTGGAACCTAGGTTGGGGAAGAGGATTGTTGAGCCTGTTTGTGACCATATGAGGCGGTCTGTGGCCAAGTCCTTGGTGTTTGAGTGTGTTAGGACTGTGCTCACTAGCTTGAGTGATTATCAGTCTGCTGTTAAGCTCGCTGTTGAGAAGGTTAGGGAGTTGTTGGTTGATCCGGATCCCAATCTTAGGTATCTTGGCCTGCAGGCGCTTTCGGTTGCTGCGCCCAAGCACTTGTGGGCGGTGATGGAGAATAAGGAGGCGGTGGTTAAGTCGTTGAGTGATGATGATTCGAATATCAAGATTGAGTCACTGCGATTGTTGATGGCCCTGGTGTCTGAGAGCCATGTGGCAGATATCTCCAGGGTGTTGCTTAATTATGCATTGAAGTCTGACCCAGAATTTTGTAACGAGATTTTGGGTTCCATTTTGATGACATGTTCTCGAAATGTGTATGAGATTGTTGTTGACTTTGATTGGTATGTGTCTCTTCTTGGAGAAATGGCTATGATTCCTAATTGCCAAAAGGGGGAAGAGATTGAGACTCAGCTCGTTGATATTGGTATGAGAGTTAAGGATGCTAGAATGCAGCTTGTTCGGGTTGGGCGTGACCTGTTGATTGACCCTGCATTACTGGGTAATGTGCACTTGCAAAGGATATTGTGTGCTGCTGCTTGGGTTGCTGGAGAGTATGTTGAGGTTGCAAGCAATCCCTTTGAACTCATGGATGCACTCCTACAGCCTCGTACCAGTCTCTTGCCACCATCAATAAGAGCAGTTTATATTAATTCTGCGCTTAAAATTTTAATTTTTTGCCTGGACTGTTACTTTCTGCAAAATGAAGGTTCTGCATCTTGGTATTCTGATAATTTGGCTGGGGGACAGTCAGATTTGCTTAGTGTAAAAAATGACACTGAGGCTGCTGAATTAGCAACGTTTGAAGGATCCAATTATGAACAGCATGAGGACTTTAACCCAAGGAATGCAACTGAATCTTCTCAGGATCTTTCTGTTGAAAATGATGTAGATAGAGTAGCCTCTCATGGTCAAACATCTACACCTCCTACTCTCTCAGCGAACAAAAATTCCATGCATGAATCTATTGTAAGCCTATTGAATCGAATTGAATTAATTCTTGGCCCGCTAATAGCAAACCAGGATGTTGAAGTGCTGGAGAGAGCACGAAACATACTTTGCCTTGTTCAGTTGATTAAAGAAGAAATAATTGATGTTTCAGTCCAGAGTGCGGTGGACATTGTTAACAAGAAAGATACTCGAGTTACGGCTATTATCAATTTGTTGCGTGATGCTTTTACTACGGAACTTGGTCCAATCTCAACAAGTGCACAGGGAAGAATTGTTGTGCCGGATGGATTAGTTCTTGAAGAAAATCTTGATGACTTACAAGCAATATGTGGTGATATTGAACTACCTTCATCAAGTTCGTTTGGCACAGGAGGCCCTCACCTTACCACTACTTTGGATGCTTCTTCATCTAATCTTCTGAAAAATGAAGAGTCAGGGCCATTGAAGGAATCCACATCCTTGATTGAGCACCGTAAGCGGCATGGATTATATTATCTTCCTTCAGAGAAGAGTGAGATTGTTTCAGATGAGTATCCTCCTGCAAATGATCCAAAGTCTAACAGTAATATAAATGATGAAGCTGCAGAGCTAGTCAAGCTGACAGAGCAATCACTTCTTCTCAAGAAAAGGACAACCCAAACAAAGCCCAGGCCTGTAGTGGTGAGATTGGATGATGGAGATGTGGCACCAATTTCAGTCAAAAGACCAGATCCAATGGATGATTCTCTTTCTGGTGCCATAAAAGATGCTCTTCTAGGAAGCGAAACGAGACCAAGTATGTCCGGAAGCAGTCCTTCTGATAAGGCATCAAGGAAGAAGAAAGAGAAAAAGAAACTAAGCACACATGTTCGATCTGAAATGAAGGAAACTGTAGTTGAAGCAGAAAAGCCTGAACTTGAAAACCCAGATTCAAGTAGCAAAAATCATGGTCATAGTCATACTAAAGAGAGAAGAAACCGAGGAAAAGAAAAGATTGTTGAGGGGGAAGAGCATGATCAGAGGGAAAAGGAAAAGAGTGGCCACCGCCATGGGAGGCGAAAAACTCATCAAAGAGCAAAGTCACCCTTAAACGTGGTTTCTCAAACCCCAGTAATTCCAGATTTTCTTTTGTAGCATTAAAGGATTGATTTTTATTTCTCATCACCTCTTGCTATTGACTGAGGCTGTTTACATGTTCTGTATTCTTAGTGTTGAGCCCTTAAGTTAGTTCTGTAGGTTTTTCACATTTTTTGTCATTGTTTATGATTTCTTCATACTATATTTCTTCCTTGTCTGTTTTTGGCCCTACATGTCACACAATGAGCATATTTAAGAAGTAAATTTTCAAGTTGGATGTTGTTTGGCAGCCCTTTTCTAGATACATGAAGGAATTATTATTGAATCCCTTTGCATTAAGTTATAGCCTTGTTTCTGGAAATTCTCATGCTAAATGTTTTTAAATTATTGAGGCTAGCATTTTGATTTGTCTGATATCCAACCGACGTATATTGTGGCATTTGGCAAAGTATTTCAAATCCGGTAAAAAATACATTTCCTTCAGAAATATTCATATTCAAACAGTCTAAATATTGTTAGATAGAAAAGGAAACCATTAGAAAGATGTAAGCAAGCAAGTTTAACTTTATATGACAAATATTACAAACATTTATGCTGGGTTTGGATTAGGTGTTTCAGGGGAGAAATTTAATTTTTAAGAGGATTTAAAATCCTTTCCATTAAAAGCACCCTGATTGGTTATTTTAGCAATACAAAAAACATACACGAAATGCTCATTAAACCCTTGCTTGCATGTTTCATCTCTGAATTGAATTGCTTGCATCTCAATTTCTCCCATGGCTATGGTTTTCATTCTCTTCACAATCTCATGGTTTCACAAACTCTAGCTTAGTAATTGAGAATTTGAGATACTTTTATGAAATCTGTTCTAGACTTCTAAGTTTTCAAATTCTATGATTTTGTGGGTTTGTATTATAGGAGCTCATCGTGCTGGTATTATGGTCACCTTTGTGTAATTCTTATTATTTTATGTAGCAGTGGTGCTGAAATGATTAAGCTTGTGATTGTAGTTTGATTGTTTATCCTTCTTTTGGTTATTTATGATCAGCTAAGGACCATACTTATGTTTTGAGCATAACACAAGTACAGAAATCTTTGGTGGAAAGTAATGTTGAGTTGAAAAGAGTCGACTAGGAGACTTGAGAAATATAGTTGGTTTAGTTGGAAGATTATGAATGAAGACTGTATAATGAAAACTATGTAGACACTTGGAAACTATATAATAAAAATATGGATGAAGCTATTCTTACAAGTCAGTTGAACTGAAATGCATGGAATGAAATCAATGCCCGTTGAGAGAAACTCAACGGATATTCAAACACAGCATAGCGGGTGCTGTTAATCTACATCCTTCTTCCTTGTTGGAATGAAGTTATACTTTGTGTGGTGGTAATTTATGTTCAGTTGTTCACTGTCTTTAACATCATTTTACTATAAATGATTGTGAGAATGCATTAACAAGATATTCTATGGATGAAGGTATGCTTCATGCAGTTTGTCTGACTGTGCGTGTGTGTGACAAAGTTAGAGCTATTCAAGTCATTGAGTGGACGAGATTTTCTATTGTACTGATCCAAATGAAGTGATTTTTATGGTCCTATAAAGGTTCTATGATATAGTTTACTGCATAACATATAAACTGTTTGTTAAATTTAAAGTGAGAGGAATCTTGATAAAAGTTGTCTGTCGTGGTCAAACATTTACACCTCCTATTGTTTGGGCAAAGAAGAATTTCATGCATGAATCTACTGTAAGCTTATTGAATCGAATTGCACTATTTTTGGCCCGCATATAGCAACCTTTGTTGAACCTGGAGAGAGCACGTAACATACTTGCCCTTGTTCAGTTGATTAAATTAGCAATAATTGATAATTCAGTCCAAACTGAACAACTAATTTTTGGCCCACTAATAGCAAACCTTTGATTTTAATTACTAAATAAATTATTCACACTGTGTAACTTAATTTATATTTATTAATTAACGTGTACTAATAATACGAAATATTAATAAATAAAATTTTAAATACTGATAAATTATAAATTCAAATTTATTAAAAACTAATAAATTAATAAATAGAAAAATGATAATTCTAAACATGAATGCATATGAATTAATAAATATAATATTTAAAATGAAATCAATTATTTAATAATAATAAATGTGAATTAATAATTAAAAGTTAATTTATATTGATACTTTAATAACTTATACTTATATTTTAATATTAATTTTAATATTATTAGTGTATATTTATTTAATATTTAATATTTTTATTATGGCTTAAATATACTTTCAGTCTCTTAAATATGTGTTAAACCTTACCAAAAATATATATGTTAAAAATAGAAGTATAATATTTCTCGTATTTTCTGTATTTAGAAATTACTTATAAATTTCTTTGACATTTAAGGTTTTCATACAAAAATTAAGAAATACTAAGAAATACAGTTAATATTTTAGAGTTGATGAAAACTATTATAAATTGATCAGATTCTCATTTATATTTCTATTTTATCTTTTCATTTCACAATAAATGGTTAAGAATATGACAGGAAAAAATATTGAATACTTAATTAGTATTGTAAAATAAATGGATCATAAAAATAGCGTCAAACAAAATGGGCAATGGAGTAGTGCATACGAATGAAGATTGACCAGCTGAAGTCAAATGCAGAATATAGATGATTTTTGCGATCAATTTAAGTATCTGTCTGCAACACCTATTTTAATTTCTCGTTGGTCATCATCGATCCAATAGGCAATAGCATAGCAGCATGAAGAATAACCAGCAAGAACGGTCCCTTGCTGTAGCCAGACTCTTGAGTCATGCTAAGTCACACATGTTTAGTTTCTTCTTCTCTCATGTTCTAGTATTTGCCTCTGGTTTGCTCATTGGAATCATCCTCATCACTTTCTCTTTCAAAAACTTGTCCGTCAACTTTCAATTCCACCAACTCTTCCTTCCATCTTTGTCTACTCTAACTCCCATCTCAACGTTAAAAAATCAGACACAAGTCACCAAGGCTATGCATGACATGACAGAGGAAGAGTTGCTGTGGAGAGCTTCTATGGTTCCTACGATTAAGGAACCGCCTTACAAACACACCCCAAAGGTTGCATTCATGTTTTTGACAAAAGGGCCTGTCCTTTTGGGTCCACTGTGGGAGAGATTCTTCAAAGGAAATGAAGGCTTTTATTCCATCTATGTCCATTCCCATCCTTCTTTCAATGACACAGTGCCTCAAAGTTCTGTGTTTCATCGCCGCAGAATACCAAGCAAGGTCAGTGCG